>JAUMHM010084628.1:0-12230 GCA_032362435.1 Melikaiella ostensackeni
TAAACCTTCATCGTCCAGCTTGAACATCTCATCATACATGCACTGATCAGTCTGTCCTCCCCAAGAATCGACCAGCACAAGAAAGTTTTCCTCTCCCACGTAGGATTTCAAACATGAATGTAGAAAGTCCTTGTAAAGAGTGCCTGTGAGTTTTCCTGATTTCGAAGACGTAATAACGACGTTCGAGTACTTTTTAGCATACTCATTCACCGTTTCTTGAACCCTAAGCCCAAATGCACCTGTTGACTCCTGCAAGCACACGAAAACGAGGGGTAACAATTGCCTAAAAAGAGTAATTGCACACTGCGCAGTATAAGAATGAGTAACTTTGTTCACGTCCTTCCTTTTCACAAACACGGTTTTCGATCCTTTTTCGACGAGAGTCCTGCTGAACGTCGACTGATATTGGCACCCTGAAAAAAATGTGAGAAAAAGGACATTCATTATATGAGATTTTATTTTAATTATTCACAATATGAAGAAAAAAAATACAAAAATTTGTTAACATACCTGTTTGGTCCGTATTAATGATGAAATCCTTGTTGAATTTTGGAATCAGAGCACGTATCTGTGTTCGAAAATTTTCTGTAGAGGCCAGGGTTTCCTCAATTGTGCCCGTTTCCCTCTCTGACACGTACCTCGTTATTTTTCGCTGACGAATCCAATGTTTCCTTTTGAAATGCTGGACTCACGATTCAGAAGCTTCAAATTTCAAATCTGGGAACTGGCTTGCAGCAGATAAACCTCACTGCTGTAAACTTCTTGTGGTGACTAGCTGATTATTTTGGTGAGCCTCGGTGAACCGATCATAAGTTCATGAATCGATAGTGTTGTATTTTTCGTTAACGGTTACACCACTTCTTATGTTTTCTTCCCACCTGGCTATGTCACTCATATATTTGAAGCGAGAACATCCTTGTGTTTGTAGGACCTTCAGGCTCCAGTCTGAATGTTTTCTGGCTATAATTACAACTTTTATTTTGTACTTCAGTGGAATATATTCTACAAGCTTCTGCTTTTTTTCCTCTTGTTCGTAATCATCGGCTGAAACTACTCCAACTTCTTCGAAAAGGCTTTCCTCGTCAATTTCATTAATTAAAATGAGTTCCACGTCCACTATGAGTTTCATCTCACCAAGCATCTCCACACAATTATCAAATAGTTTGTCTCCCACCAACATAGCTTCTTCGGAAATAACTGTTGAAGATTCTGGTGCGACAAGATCCCTCTCTACCAAAAGCTGCTCAAAATGAAGAAGCGCATCTTTCAATCGCAATTTCGATACATCACTGTAAGGAGATTCATCTTCCACCTCATCTTCTATCCTCGAAGGGCCAGGAACATTAGCAGATTCCGTCTCCGACATATCAAATTTTTGCGTAAAAAATTAAACGTAAAAATAAACTTTCAAGGCACATTTGATAACCGCACCGAAAAGTATGTCTAACCACTCCGAAAATCAGTTTCGACTACGACTTTTCAAGACCGCCTCATCGGGTGGTCCTGGTGGCCGTATCCCTCCCCTCCACGTTTCGTTTGAAACCCTCCGAACATCTTTTATACAAGCACAGCTGTTCCCACAGGGTCATAATTGTACAAGCATCAGAAATGAGACCCCATTCTTGGTTCCCATTCCAATTCACGATTCTGTGAAATGAGTCACTACATCCACTGAAATTTCGTATTTAACACTGAAGTTTTCGTTTGAAACACTTCGTTCCTAATTTAATTGAAAAATATAAATACTAGAAACTATTGCAGAATGAAGAATTTTGAAAAAATGTACAACTTTCCATGCGAGAGATAATAAAGATACGATAAACGGAGTTTTTATTGAAAATAATGATAAAATAATCATTACATGGCATAATTTTATTCATTATTATTCAAAAATGGAATGAATAAGCATTTTTTCATGAATAACCAAAAAAACTTCGGGCAGCGAGAATCGAACGCGCAACCTTTCGACTATCAGCCAAGCGCTCTACCAGGTGAGCTACCGACGCTTGGAAATACTTTTACGCCGGCTCTATGACCGTCCGCTCGCAATTCCTTAAATGAATTTTTCTCGAAAATGGCCCAAAATTGCGCCTTCTTGATTCTTTTCAGAAAACCTCTAGCAGATACCTTTCATTGAGGAGAGTATCGAGCCAAACAAAAAAAAGTATACCTAAAGGTCCCCTTGTAAGTAAATACGCAAGTCATTCAAGCAATAGCGGACTCAACGATCAACCTCACCTAAGCCCTCTTCCTGTCCAGAATCAGCCCTTCATCTACTCCTCCCTCTTTCATAGCTTGCACCAGCACTCTTCAGCTCACTGAGTCGAGCGCTGCTTTGAAGTCGACGAACAAAGCCACTAGTTTCCCTTTTTTCCGCCCCAAATTCCTAGTAACTAGATAGTTTAGGACGTAAATGTTATCAGTTGTTCCCATTCCTTTCATAAAGCCCTTCTGGTTGTGTCGAATTCTTACCTTTTCTTCTACCTGTCTTTCTTACCTATTCCAGAGAACATCCGCATACATTTTATAACCCACCGGCATGAGTGTCATTCCTCTAAATTCTTCTACCTTTTTACCCTCTCCTTTCTTTATTAGTGATACCTTATTATTTTTTCATCACCCCCCAACAATCCTTTCAAGTACTCTGTCCACTCACTCATTTTTATCTCCTCATTCACGCCCTTCTTCCTCTTTCTCTATTTATCACCTCCCATTCCCTCTCTCCCTCTACTGCTTTCTCTACCTCCTCCATGTACCTTTCCTTCTCCCTCTGCTTTTTTCGATCAACATTCTCTCATAATCTTGTTTTCTTTTATTGTACTCCCTTTTGTCAATCTCCCCTTTCCTCCATTTTCTTACACACTTCTTTATTGTTTATTGAGCCTCCTTACATTTCTCGTCCCACCATCCTAGAATGCTTAGGACCTTTCCCTCTTAACGTCGCTATTACCGGAAAATTCTCAGAGCCTATCTCATTACCCACTTCCATTCCAGCCATCAGCTTCCTTATTCTTTCTTCTGCTAGAATGTAGTCCAATACTGTTTCCCCTTCACCCATGAACGTTATTTCGCCATTCTCGTCCCCCTTTGTGTTGCCATTACAGAAAAAACTCTCCTATCAGGTTCAGCAGTATCCGCCCTTCCCGATCTATTTCTCTATATTTCGAATTCCTCATGAATACATCTTTCTCTTCATCCCATACCTCTCCCTCTTGATTCCTCGTCCAAGCATTCAGGTCACCCCCTATCACCACCAGCCCCACTTCTTTTTTGTACATCCACCTCCTAATAGCTTTCCACCCCTCTTCTCCCCTCTTTTTCTATAAACGCATATTACCGCTACACTTACTCTTCCTAATTTGATTCTTCTTTGCATTATTCCGTCCTTCGTTTCTCTATCTTCCTCTGATTCCTGTTCTATCGTCAAATCCTTCCTCACCCCTGATACCATGCCGCCCATTCCTCTCCCTTTTACATGTTCCTTCCTTGCTTCTTGAATCTTCCATACATATCCTTTCGGTGACATTCTTTCTATGTCCTTTCAACCTGTCTCATCCGCCCATGTTTCACTCATCATCATTATGTCCCATTTTTTCACTTCCCCCCAGAAACCCTCATCCTTGTTTTTTAACCCTGAAATATTCCAGGAAAACACTTTCATGTCTCTATCTTCTCCTTTCGCTCCTCTCGTTCTTGTCTGTAGTCCTTTTTGACATCCGTGAACCCCGACACGTTCCCTTCATTCTCATTTTTCTGTTCTTTGTCCTTCTCCTTTCCTTACCTTGTCGACAAGCTCTCAATTCTTCCAGACCTTCGTCCCAGATCCACATCTCTCCGTTTACCCAAATCCTATCTCTCCCTATTATTACACTGCAACCTTTGCTTCTTTCCTCCCATGCCCTCCACCCAATCAGCCATTTTCTTCTCCTTTCCTGCCAAACCAGATCTTCCTCTATTCTGTCTGTTCTTCTTTTCAACATTTTCTTTTTTCCCATTATATCGATCCTATCCTCCTCACTCCCTATTGTCACGAGAAACATGTCTTCCCTCCCTTCTTTCATCCCTCCTACTCTCTTAACTCCTTCCACCCTCACTTGTGCTTTAATATCTCTCATCAGATTCTTAACCTCTTCCTTTCCCGTTTCACTGTTCACTCTCAGGCCCTTGATCATTAAATTCTTTTTCCTCTTCATTCTTTGCTCCCCTTTCATTCGTCTTTCTTTCTGTTAATCTCCTAAGTAGCTCCTCATTCTCTACATGCATGCTCATACCACCTTCTTTTGCTTCCTCGCTAACAGTTACCTCTGTCATTCTTTGCTTAGCACTTGATTCTAATTGTCTCTTCATATCCTCCAGTCTCCCACATATCTTCTCTTTTAAACCTTTTAACATTGCTTTAATGTTCACGAGCAAGTTTCTTTCACCCCCCTCTCTTTCCGGCATTCTTCTTTTAACCTTACTTTTCTTATAATGTTTCCTTCCTTCAATTCTTCATTCTCCTCCTCCCTTTTCCTTTCTTCCTGTGCTAACTTTTTCTCGCCACTACCCATTTTCTTGCAGCTTGTCGTACTGACCCGTTTTTGCCAGTCTTTAAGGAACCTTCTCGCGCTACTCGCTTCCATGCTATGCGAGCGCGATGTCGCTCTGATACAATAAGGTGGTTAACGGCATTTCAAAATTTTCATTAAGATCGAAATGAAATCTACTTTCTTATGAGCCCTTTCATGCATCCAAAATAGAATACAAAAAGGCTCACAAATCAAAAATAGACTTCCAACTACGTCCTTTCCGGCTCATTAGAGACAAATTTATGACAAATTAAATTTCAAATTGAAAAAAATTAATAAATACACTGATGTGATTTGTTGAGTAATGAAGACACGTCATTAATTAGGAAAATTAAGGTATATAAATGTTTTGAACACTAAAAAAAAAAGACTTCATAATTAAGTGACGAATGAATTATTCTGGCCGGGAGACATGCATGTTATGCAAATAAAATCACAGCAGTTTAATTAATCGCAATGACGCCGGAAAGCGCGGTCTTCATTTAGAAATGAATAACTGGCGAATTTATATGAAAGTAATAAGTTGTTGCTTGGCGAATGCGGACTGGCTCAACGACGAGAGAAATTCGGAAACCAAGCAGCGACACTATGCGTGAGTGAGTACGTAGTACATAAAGTGTGAAAGTGCGAAAGAATAAGAAAATTATCAGAGCGGCTAGACATGAAAATAAGAAATCTATAGTCGGCAGTTCAAACGGTAGACCTCTAACGCGTTAGGAATAAAATATAATAACAAGTTGTAGAAAGAAAAATGTAACGAGAATTCACTGGAATAAAAAAAGGAACACAATTCAAAATTCAATAGAAGAAAAATCACATAAAACAGTGAACTAAAGTCCAATTCACCACATTCCGCCCGCCTTTTGTCTCAGACGGACTAAATTCGTGATGCCTGAACTAAGATGCACGTGGAAGAAGACATAATTTAACGATTGGACGATCGAGAGTGTTAGTTTTCGTCTTGAGAGTGACAACCCGAACAAGGCCACCCTAACCAGGGTGAAGCTGTAGAACTCGACCCATAGACCATTGAGTAGGTGGAAGTTTCTCATGTCGAATGAGAACTAAATCTCCAATTTGGACAGATGGCGATGAAGTGGTCCACTTGAAGCGAGGCTGAAGTTCTTTTAAATATTCAGCCGACCAGCTCTTCCAAAAATACTCTCGCATTTGCTGGGTCAACTGCCAGTGAGTAAGTCGATTTGAAAGTACGTCTGCCAGTGATGGTTCTGGAACTTCATTCAGCGAACCTTCAATCAGAAAATGTCCTGTCGTGAGGGCAGAAATGTCCACTGGATCGGCTGACTGAGTTCTGGGAAGCCTAGAATTGAAGCAAGCCTCAATCTGACTTAACAGAGTTGTAATTTTCTCAAACGTTAAAGTTGATTTTCCAATGACACGTCGGAAATGGAATTTCGTCGATTTAACTGCAGCTTCCCACTAACCTCCGAAGTAAGGTGCTGCAAGAGGGTTGAATCGCCACTGGGTACCATGTGAAGCAAGACATGTAGCGATGGAAGTGGAATCTGCTGATACTTCAGAAAACATTTCCTGTTGTTGATGATCCGTTCCAACAAAATTCGTACCTTCGTCACTTAACAACGTTTGCCAAATACCACAACGAGAAGTGAAGCGAATGTGAGCAGCTATGAAGGCTTCTGCAGTGTAATCCGAGACCAACTCGAGGTGAACTGAGCGAGAGGCACAACAGACGAAAATACAAAACCATGCTTTATGGGACCGGTGACCTTGTCCTTTGGAGGTACGAACATTGATGGGTCTAGCGTAATCTACCCCAGTGTTGATAAGCGCTCGTTCAGGTGGAGTAATGCGGATAGAAGAAAGGTCACCTATAAGCTGTTGTTGAGTATTCCTTCGGTTTCTGACGCATGGAATGCACCGATGCATTAGGTCATAACTATTAGAATTATGCCCGCCGTGAAGAGGCCGCGTAGTTGATTGTATAATTCGATAGCATCTTACAAGTTATCCACTCCTGATACGACATCATCGACATATATGCCAGTTTTTATCACTGCAGCAGCCAGAGGAAATCGATCCCATTCATCAAGACCAAGCTGCTGAACGGTGCGAAGAGCAAGAAATGGAGCACAAGTCAGACCATATGTGACAGTGCTAAGTCAAAAAACTAGAACAGGCTCCTTTCGACTTTCGCGCCAGAGAATAAGCTGGAGATCCTGATCATCTTTGTGGACGATGATCTGTCGATACATTTTTTCGACATCCGCAGAAAAGACGATAAAGTGAAGATGCCACTGCAGCAAGACATCTGAAATATTCAACTGCAGTTTTGGACCTGCATGAAGACAATCATTCAATGTTCGACTCTCGACTTGACCGCCGATATCCATTAAAAACTACTTGAAGTTCCGCGATTGAACTAGCTTCATGCCAAACTCCTTGATGCGGAAGGAAAAATGACCTCGAGAAGTTCCTTAAATCCGCAGGGATGTTGATGGACTTCATGTGCTGAAGTTGATGGTATTCTTCCATGAACTTCAAATACGCTGCGTGAAGACGATTGTCTCGCTTGAACCGCTGCTCCATGTCAAGGAACATATGAAGAGGTGGAAAGTAAGAATCTACCAGCGATGTGACGTCACTCTTAATTTGAAGATGCATGACGTATCCCCCATTTTTAGTTCCAAAGAGAGTCATTTCGAAATGTCTTTTACACTTTTCCTCCTCAGCAGTCCGGAAAAGTTTAGGAAGCACGACTTCTGAATCCTCCCAAAAATTCTGAAGGTCAAAGAAGAGTTCATCACTATTAAAACAATGGAAAATGTGAAGTGAAGACGAATCCAACGATGAGTTTTTCTCTGTAGGTCCACGGAGAATCCAGCCAAAAGCAGAATTTTGAGCTACAGGAGAGCCCGGAGGACCCTCTCGAAGCCCTTGTTCAATTTAAATGGAATGAACAACTACTTCTAAAATTAGGTCAATTGGACCACTTCCACTGATGTTCGGATCTGCTAATTGAAGACCAGTGAGATGAGGCCAATCCTCAAGACGAATTTGATGCTCTGGGCGTTAGAAATCAACTTCGGAAGAACAAGAGCCCGGAGCTGAAGTTTAAAGCCCGACTCGAACCTTGGTGAAATAACGACGTTGACTGATCCACGAGATGTTCCCGATTTACTTTCTTCCACTCCTAAGAGAACAACAGGTCCTCTGCGACGAGGGAGTTGAAGACTTTGAGCAAGGGACTCAGAGGTTATGGACACCTCCAAGCCTTGATCAATAAATGCCCGAACATACTTCATATGACCATAGGATGTAGTCACGTTGACCATTGCCGTTATCAAGAGAACCAGTGGTGATTCATGTTAAGTAATCTGCATCACCGAAACAGCATGAGCAGATTGTGATTGATGAGATGTTGAAGATGGCTGCTGTGTAACTGCGTTGACGTTGGCTGTTGTAGAATTTGACGACTTCGTGGACTTTCCGAAGCTTTTCTTTTGAAACTGAGACTTAGAGGATTGCTGAAAAAAGACTGATTAGGCTGATTTGGAATAGAATCTCATACTCCCAAGTTAAGTTTTCTCGGCCTCCTTAATTTTTTTATCCAATAATGAAATGAGCATTGGTGATGGGTGTACAAAATAGTCCGTTTCATTCTATTAGCCCCTTGAAATGTGGGGTACTGCACCTATTTCTTGAAATCTTTAAAATGTTTAAAATCTTTTGAAAATCTTAAAATCTTTGAAATTCTTATATTTTTCTAAAAATAAGTATGAAATTTTCATGGAAGCTTTGGAATATTTGGAAACTTAGTGAAATCTTTTCAAATCTTCTAAAATGTTTTGAAACATGGTGTATCCTCATAAACTGAAAAATTCGTAAAATACTGGTCCGACTAGCAATTATTGCTATTCGCATACCCGCACTATCCTAACTCGCAATTATACCTTTTTATAATATTTCTAAATAAATTATCTCACACAAATAAATTGTATGCAAGAAATATTTTTAATAAACTATACTAATTATATAAAAAAATAACAAACACGAAAAACACAACGTTCACAATAATCTTGAGGTTGGGCGAGACTGTTACAATACAGTTGAATATTTAATTTCATTGACCGTGAAAACTTTCTGCGAACCAGGAAACGACAGTGAATTAAACTTTTTACTGGACGTTTCACAAATTTTATGGAAGAAATGTCTATCCTCACTTGAAATATCACAAATTTCACATCACATTTTATAATGCTATTTAAAATAAAAAAATAATAACATTCGATTTACAATGCGTAATTCTAAAATCTTTCACTTAAACAAAATGGTCTATTTCAGATCTGAATTCAATGTGGAAAATCGCGAGTTTCTGATGCCAGTTGAAGTCGCACCTAATGAGTCAACCACCCATCGTTACAGGGGGTACCCGTATATATTATACAAAATATAATAAGATGTATAACCAAGTTAGACATAAGAAATAGTAGAAATAATTATAGTCGACACGCGGCGACGCCAGCATGTGTGAGGCGCATGGTGTCGACACTTACATATACATACATGAGACGCTAACTTGACGAGGCGCTCGTGCACACACTCACACAAGTCACAATGCATTAAAATAGTAAAATACGATTAGTCAAAAAAGGGAATTAGAAAAGGAAAGGGCTAATGAGACAGAGAACAAATAATAAATTGTCCAGAATAGATTATATTATATAAACCTGAATTATAAAATTAAAAGTTTTATAGAAACCACGAATGTTAGACGAACCGAGATTAAACGAATCAAAAAGTTCAAGACAAATACAAAATTCAGAGCACTACTCCAAATCAATGCCATTCACGGTATCACTCAATTCAAAATTGTTATCAACAATAATGAATGAAATAAGTATTTAATTAAGGTACAACTTAATCTACAAAACTCTGAAGAAATAAATTGTACCCTTAATAAATAATGAACCTATACGAGAACCATAAGAAATTGAAAAAAAAAATGTAATGGCCAGAATAAGCGAAGTTCCCAATTTCTCAACTTCAATGGTCTCCAAGAAAAGAGCGCAATAGTTGCAGAAATGACAAGTTTAATAAACTTTAGAAATGAGTGAAACCATAAATGATAGGTCATCAAATAATTGGAAGTAGTGCCGCGGAAGAACATCGAACGGGCTTAAGAGGTGCAATTTCGCAAAATAAGATCGATTGCTCGCCAACAGGTGTTCGACGGCCAAAAGCAGTGCCTCCCCTACCTATCGATCTAGAGTTTACGACAGTTACTCAAATCAATCATAAAATCATTCCAAAAACTGCCGTCCGCGGGACCAGTTGTAAATCCGTCGGAAGCAACTTCGGGATTGTCTTACACTTATCTCTTTGGATTTTTCTCTCGCGGTCTGACGTAAAATAAAGTAAAATAGAAAATCAAAAAAGTGCGTTTTCGCTATCGCTTGGCGATAGGTATCGGGAGTCAGTTTGAACTTCGGTTGCGAATTAGGTTGTTTTTAACTTTTGTTTCCTAATTCCCGGTTCTGACTAAAAATAAAAAGATTAAAAGTCAAAAGCACACGGGGAAGTAAGTACTTCCTAGATTGGAACGAAAACCCTGTAGTAGGGTAATATCCAATATCTCGGTTTTTTTTTCGTTTCATTTCATCCGGGGATATTACCTGAATAATAATGAAAAAGTGAATGAGCTAAATCCAAATTGAATTCGTGCCTCTCAAATGAGAGTAGTTCTAGTGTAACCATTCGGGCAACGAGAAATTGTTCATCGTAGCATCTGACATCTGGTAATGTAAAGTATCGACAGTAATACACGTACACTCTACACACACAACCATATCGGTGTCGAAAATATTATTTTACAACAATACTACAACAGTCCAAGCTCTACAGCATTTAGAAAAGCCCTGAAATAATAGGGCAGGGAATTGACTGATAAAATTCATCAATACTTGCACACAAGTATTTATTATTATTCCATCCAGCAATTGATTGATTAAATTCCCTCGAATTAAATCAATTAATAAATCCTCGGATGTAACAAACAGTCCTCGCACAAACGAACCGAATGAATCAAAAGAAAGATTCGGCTAGAGGATCAATGTTTTGAGCACTTAAAAAAAAGACTTCATAATTAAGTGACAACTGAATTATTCTGGCCGAGACATGCATGTTAGGTCAATAAAAATCGCAGCACTTTAATAAATAGAAATGACGCCGGAAAGCGCGGTCTTTATCTAGAAATAAATAACTGGCGAATTTATTTAAAAGTAATAACTTGTTGCTTGGCGAACTCGGCCTAGCAGTACATATAGTGTGAAAGTGCGAAAGAGTAAGAAAACGATAAGACCGGCCAGACATGAAAATAATATAGAAAATTTCGTGTTTCTCACATACTATAATCGAGTGCGAAGCGCAAAACACGTGTACAGAATGTATTCGGTAAAGCCGAAGGCGCTTTAACAAAAGAGAATTCACAATCACCAAATTACAGTGGTCAATGGTTTAAGTTTTAATTTTAAAAGGTTTCTGCACAAATATGGGGGAAGTACATAGATCGAGCGCGTAGCACCAGGTAAACACATCATCAAGCGCGAAGCGCGAGATCCGACAAACGCACGCCCTGGGCGCACTCAAACTTGCGAGCCGCGCGTGCAAGTCCACGATGACAGTCTGTCCACGTATCGGTAAGATTTTTTATTGTTTCTTAATGAAATAATAATTAATGAACAACAATTATCGATTAGTTATTGAGGAACAATTATTGTTCGTTAGATTAACTTGGATTGGTAAACACGTTCAAATAATAACATTGTTGCCCATTTAGAAAATAATATTACTTTTCTAAAATCTCACCCTTCAAAGGACCCCGCACATTTCACGTTGAAATCCGGCCCGGTCAAATTGGCTTAAATTGTAATATAATATAGTTTAAAACGTATATTGGCACACGTGCGTATATACGTATATAGACGTCAATCCACATACGTATTGATGGGTATGGGCACCAGGCAGGTCCCAAAAGGAGAATTAAAATCGAATTAATCCACCCGGCAAAGAAGTTAAAAGGGAGAAGGAAACTAAAAGGTAGAAGATGACACTTTTAAAATACAGGGAGCGGTTCTTAAAATCACAACGGCCAACAGGGGTTTCACTTAATCAAATTTTACAGTCTTTATTGCATTGATCCAACAAAACATTGTTACAACGAAAAAAATAATCAGCGTCAAACATTATAGCCAAAGAACTCTCGGAAAAGTCTACTGAAAAACGACCACGTGGTCGTAGGCCGGAAATCCCGACATATGTCCCTTTTACCGGAGCAAACAACAAAATAAAAGATTTTACCGCGAGAAATTAAAAAAAGGGGAATCTCACGCACTGACTCGACTCACAATCGCAATCGGTATTAACGGGACCGAGCACTTAAATGGGCCAAGCGAGGCAACGGTAAAAAAAAGGGGCCATGTTGACCAAGCCTAAACCACTATCGCGTCGCTTGCCGAAGAAACAAAAAAAAGTTACCTGTGCCATGGAAAAGTTTAGTATGAGCAAAGTTTATGTAATCCAAAATCCACAAAATAAAGGCGCTTTCACGAGAGATAAGGTTACCAAGTCAGTGCGTAAGCTAGTTACATAAGTCAGTTATAAACCTAGTTACACTAGCTAGTT
>JAUMHM010084629.1:0-12230 GCA_032362435.1 Melikaiella ostensackeni
TTGGTTGAAAATTCATGTATTTTGTTGAAAATTCGTCTTTTTGGGTCAAAAATTAATCTTTTTGGTTGAAAATTTATATATTTTATTGAAAATTCATCTTTTTGGTATAAAATTAATCTTCTTGGTTGGCCATTTTTATTTTCGGGTAGAAAATACAACTGTTTGGCAGAAAATTCGTCTTCTTTATTGACTAAAAAATCTTTCTTGGTTGAAAAATGAACTTTCTTGTTGAAAATTTGTCTTTCCAGATTCGAAATTCATCTTTTTTGGTCGAAGCTTCATTTTTTCGGTTGAAAATGCAACTATTTGGTTGAAAATTAATCGTTTTTGGTTAAGAGTTTAACTATTTTTGTAAAAAATTCGTGTTTTTTGCGTGAATTCAACTATTTGTTCGAAAATTCATGTATTTTCTTGGAATTTCGCCTTTTTTGGTATAAAATTATCCTTTTTTTCGAAAATCCATCTATTTGAATAAAAATTCATCTGTTGTGTTGAAAATGCAATACTTTCACTTGAAATTTCATTTTTTTCAAGAGAAAATTCACTTTTGGTCTAATAGATAGAATTTCTGCTTGACGTTTCTCTAAGTTGTAATATCTTTGGATTTATCATTTTTTTCAGTAACAATTTTCCTTACGTGAGATCTTACAACACCCCCCTCCTCATAAGAAACAGTAACATTTCACCAATCCCCCCTACCCCTAAATCTTCTTACGTAATTTATGGATGACCCCTTAAATAGATTTTAGCTGCGCAGCCTGAGAGGCCCCTCAAAGGAGGAGCCCCCCCCCCCCCGCGATGCGGTGTTTCGCTGTACAGTAGTTACACTACTGCTCCACCTAATTTTACCTTCGCTTATCCTTCCGTACTTGAACTTCTATCATCTTTTTTATATATCCAAGAGAAGGTACCCATTACGCAAATCCGTGCCCTTCCTCATTTTCCCTCTGCGCACCTCTCAGTTCCATATTTTCTACCTCAGCTCGTCACTTATGTGAGAGTACCCTATGCTTTCCTAACCGCTCGCAGTTTACCTTATTTTTGTATCCAATATGCATCTCTCCTACGCCACGCACACTACTCCGCCTTCTTGTGAAGGAGAACCGATCTCCTGAATCCATGCTGCTCCTCTCACAATTCTTCTTGCCTAGCGACTCTTATGTACAATACTCTCTCTATTGCCATTCCTCCTCCTATTACCTTCAGACTTCCCTTTTCATCTTTTTCTCTTGAATATTTTGCTCCTCGTCACTCTCTCATCCACTTATATGTAACATTATACTTTCATTGCATTATCCTGTTATATCCCTCTTGTACCTCCGTTCCCCTTTTCTCTCTCTTTTAGAACTATCTGCTTTTTTTGCCCCATATCATGTCTTCTTTTAACTTCCAAACCTGCAAGCCCATTCCTTCTGAAGTATCTCTTCCTTTTCATCCCTCCTTGCCCTTCTACCATGTCATTTCCTTTTTCTATCACACACTTTCTCACCACCACTATTTTAAATCTGTCTACTTCTTCCCGGACTAAGTATCCTGGCGTGCATATTTCCAGCCCAAAGGTCCAACTCAGTTATTTCTCGTGCACTCTCTGCACCTTTTCGTATTCTCCCCATCCCCGAATCTCCACATCAAACAACATTACGCTTGCCACCAGTAATTCAAACATCATCAATCTTCTTCTGAAATCATCCTTCAACACTTTGCACAAACGCCCCAAACTTACTTCATGGCCACGGGCGCTTTGTTCACTCTCTCCCTTACATGCGCGCTCTCACTTCTATTTTTCTTTTAACAAAGCCCAGGTTTACGAATTCCTCTACTTCTTCTACGTTTTCACCCTTCCATTTCCATGTACATTCTTGGACTTCTCACATTTAGAACTAGCTTCTTGACATCTAAGTACCCTTCTAGCCGTCTCATAATTCACTACAGAGCTTCTTCCTTTTACGCTGATATCACAATATCATCGGCATATGCTAGAATTCTGGATCTCTTTCCTCCTACTACCGCTCCTCCTCTCATTCCCTCTTGTGACTCCTTCTCTATATCTGAAATCAACACTGCTAATAGCATCGGGCTTAGCGGGAAGCTTTGCCTCAGTCCCTTGTATATCCAAAACGCCTCTGTCTTCTTCATGCCTACTCTCACCCTGTCTTTCGTTTCAGTACCCAGTATTTTTTTGACCTCATCCTTATCTCATTTCTTGTGAAACGGTCCCCTTTACAAACCTTTTCCGTAATTCCTTTCAACCCTTCCTTTACCACTTCCACTCCAAATAACCAAGCTTCGTTCTCTATTCCATCTCTTACTGCCCCTTTCCTTAACTTCCCCTTTCATTAACTTTTTAATTTGCTTGCTTATTTCTCCATCACTCAATTCTTCACCACTTTCATTCTCTTCCTCCCTCACCCACCCTGAAACTTCCTCTCATCCGACCCGTGTCCTACCTCTTTAAAATAATCGTTCCGAATTTCTTCCCCTATTTTACCACTTACACCTTCCCTCTTCTTCTTAAATTTATTTATGAATTGACATACATCTCCCTCTGATGTTATGTCCCCTATTTCGTTCTCAAACTCTCTTTGTTTTTCTTGCTCCTTCCTTTTACATGACTCCCTGAACTGTTTCTTGACCTGTGCTTATCTTCCGATATCTATTTCCCCTCTTTTCCACTTCCTGTATAATATTTTAACCTACTTCCTCCCTTTTCTACATTTTCTATCCAACCATGCTACTTCCCAATCTCTATTTGATCTCTTACATTCTTTGACCTGCAGGAATTTCTTCATCTTCCTTCACAGCTCTTTGCAGTCTTCTTCTACCTCTGTCTCATCAAATTCTACTCCTTCCATATTTTCTTTGAGCTTTCCTTTTGACTTTTCTGTCCATATCATCTTTTTAAATTTCCTTTTACAAATCCCTCTTTCTCTTTCTTTATCTTCCTTTCCAATTCTGCATAAATGACTTGGTAATCTGATTCCACCCGTTGCCCCACTTACAACTTTTTAACTTTTTTCCCCCTTTGTTATTTGTGATGATGTAGTCTGTTAACGAAACCTCTTTCTCTCTAACAAAAGTGAATTCTCCCATTTCATCCCACATTGGTATTGCCATTTAACACATCCCACCCTGTTTCTTCTATTCATCTTATCAGTTCATCTCCTTCTTTGTTTCATACCTCATCTTTCGAGTTTCTGGTCATCCTCTCCTCTATATACTTCCCTTTTCGTGACTTTTCTGGCATTCCAGTCAACCCCCAATATCAGGGTTTCCTCCTCTCTATCCAAAACTCTGTCTTCTATGTCTTTTCTAATTTTCCGTAAACCTTCACCACTGTATACTGTGATAACTCCATACCTTTTTTTTCTGTTCCAATTCCCCTTCCTAGCCTGCATTTCCTGCCCTGTGTCCTTTCTTCCTAAGTTTGATCCCTCACCCATGTAATTATCCCTCTCCGCTCTTCCTTTGTTACTTACCCTTGTTGCCTTCTGTAGTGTCCATATAAAGTTACTTGGGAATTTCCGTTAAATTTTTTCTCACTCTTTATCTTCTCCCCACGTTTTTATTAAACCAACCACATCAAATTTTTCGATGTAACTCCAGAAATCCTTATTTCTAATTCCAGCCACGTTCCAGGATAAAACTCGCAAAGTGCTTTTTCTATTCTTATCTCCCCTAGGTTCAAAACCTTTCCTTCCTATGAATTGTTAGTTACTAAATACCTGAAATCAGTT
The DNA here is from genome assembly GCA_032362435.1 of Melikaiella ostensackeni. Taxonomy (NCBI): domain Eukaryota; kingdom Metazoa; phylum Arthropoda; class Insecta; order Hymenoptera; family Cynipidae; genus Melikaiella; species Melikaiella ostensackeni. Next base: position 3,735 of record JAUMHM010084629.1, read on the forward strand.
GCATTTGCAGGCAATCGCCTGTAATCATTTGATATCATTCTGCAATCACTCTGCAGTCACTCTGCAGTCACTCTGAAGTCACCAGCAATCACTCGGGATTCATTACTATAGGTTTCAAAAATGTTGACCCCTCTACAAAAGTTAGATAAAGACAGTGAAAAAAAATCGCTAAAGAACAAAACAAACTACTTTGTGAAGGTCATTTTATTGAAGAAAAATTCTCCATTCATGGTTCGTCATCGGTTAATTATGAAACAAGTTACGGTTGGATGAAGGTATAAAAACGCGGTCAACAACGCAAATTTCATGACAGTGAACTTTGACTCGCTCTATTTTGTTCAAAAATGAGTACCTTTTTCAGATGCTTCAAAATTATGGGTGAAACGTTAGAACCACCAAAGGCGCAGGAAATATTTCTGCTGATTATTAAAAAAATGGCAGCTTCAGGCAGTATTTTTTTATTGCAGTTTGTTATCATAAACATTTACCTCAATTTTCTTACTTATTTTTATATCAAAGGCATGATTTTTTTCCAAACATTGCAAATATGTATTTGAAATAACAGCGTAAAAAACATAAAAACGTAAAAAACATTATTTTTGGGGCTCCAAAATAATGAGCCCGACCCACATTAATTTATAAATGGATTTTCGCGAACGAATTAAGTTACATGTCGCATTTTTTGTGTGAATTTTAAGTTTTCATTTTTGAAAATATTCTGCATGAAATTCAATCATATTTTTTATTAGCATATTAGAAAAACAATTGCATTATCTTCGCATGTTCATGCTGTCGAAAATTTTTGTGTTTACTTAAACCTACGAAAAGTTTTATTTTGTTTGAAAAATTCCAATTGTTATGAACAATTCATGTAAAAGCATTGTTTAAATGGTGATGGTGCCTCACATGCATCTTAAAAAAAATTCATAAAAATTTTGAAATTTTTTTTTGGACCGTATTTTTGGAAAAGAAATCCTTAATTTTTCTATAAAATTATGGCAATAAAACCCATCACATATTTTTTTCAACAAAATCGGTTGAGTCGTTCTCGAGAAAAAACTGTTCTTCAATTTTTTATCCCACCACCATAACCCTTATAAAAATGGTTCCAAATGTAATCTACTGGGAAATTTAATTTCAGATCAGTGTCAACGAATTATAAAAATCTCAACGAGATCCTAGCGGAGGCAGCACATACATGCTCATCCTGCTATGCCCTTTGTATAATTTAACAATCAGAGCCTTAACTGTAGGTATATTGTAAATTGAATACTGTTAAAAAATTAATTATGTAAAATTGAAAAAGTTTCAAAATCAATAATTTGATCTAATAAAATTTAAGAGTAACAAATATCAAATTGAAAGCGTTTGGAATTGAGAAAAGTTTGATTTGCAAAACGTCTTACTAAATAAGTTGCAAGTTGAACAATATTCAAATGTGAATGACTTTAAGAATAAACGATGGCCTTTTATTAATACAAATATGTCAACTTTAAGAATGATCTATTTTGTAAATAATTTCAATTAGAAATCTTTGCCACTGATAAGAATTGAGATGAAAAATATTCGAGTTCGGGAAAGAATGAAGTTAAAATTAAACTGTGGATGAAAAAATTTGAAATTTTTCGAATCTGCAAGAAGTTCAATTTGCATAAAAAAACTAGAATCAGAGCTTAATTACTTACATCTTATGCGATTATTCTTCTTCAATGATATTTTTTCTCTTCTTCTAAAAGTTCCTCCTTTTTAACTATCAACTACAGGTGGAACAATTATGCATAGTGGAAAAAATTATGTATAATTTTAATTTGTTCTATACATTACTTTAATAATACAAATGAAACTTATACTTAATTTTTTCCACTATACATAACTTTTCTGCCTGGAAGCGTGAAATTCATTTTCCCAAGTGAATATCCTTTTCCTATGCCTTTGCATTTTTTCATTTTCCCCAAGTTACAGGCATCGGGTAGAACGTGCCGAACCGAGTGCCGACCAGTAACCATGGGCCTAACACTGATACTGATCACTCCTTTTATGTCCGGAGAAAAAAAAGCTAGAAAAAAATTGCTAATAGCCAATTATGTAATTGTTTTAAAACTTTATTCCTCATATCATTGAATTATTTGAATTTTTTGCCTTATTTCAAGCTTTAGCGGAGATTTCTATCACAATTTGGAGCTGAGATCGCGTCATTCTCTATAATTAACTCTCTCACCTGAACTTCTTAAAATTTTCAAATTTTCATGATTCCCATCTTCAAAGAAAATATTAGGGTAGTCGCCTGATGTTTTTTGACTCGTTTTTACTCATTTTTCAACAAAACAGAGCTAATCAAAGTTCACTGTCGTGAAATTTGCGTTGTTCACCGTGTTTTTGTACCTTTATCCAACCGTAAGTTTTTTTATAATTAACCTATGACCAACAATGAATGAAAAATTTGTGTCTAATAAAATGACCTTTACAATGAAGTTTGTTTCATTCTTTAGCGATTTCTCTTCACTGACTCAATCCAACTTTTGTAGAGAGGTTAACATTCTTGAAGCCTATAGGATAAACATCTGTGAACTCCAGTGATTTCACATGCAATCAGTTGAAGTGAGCCAAAGTAACGTGCAATCATTTGCAATCATTTGCAATCACCCAAAATCACCTGAAATTGCTCAAAATCACTTGTAATAATTAGAAATCATGTGAATGTATACGAAATCAAGGGTAGCTTGACTACTTTACATTTTCAAATTAGTTAATGCCTTCCAGAAAACTGTGAAATGAGTTCAAGAAGACTTTCGGGTATTTGAATCGGTCATAAAGACATCGAAAAACTAGTATCTTCTTCAAGTTTGGTATGAAAACCCAAGTCGAAATGTTAGCCCTATTTGAGCCATGCATAATTCCAAATGGAACCTACTTTATCCTTTAACTGTATAAAAGTGATTGAAATCGATGGCCTTTGGTCTTTGTAAAATTTATATAGTATATTTAAGAACTGAAGTACAGTCGATGCATTTCGCTGTGGAACCACAGCCTTATCAGGATTATAACAAATAATCGAGCATGTCATGAATATACATACACTTATGGTCTATTTTCGATTAAATACATTTTTGTTCTACCAATTTCATTTTTAAACTCACCGCAGTGTGTACTTTTCATCGAAATTAAATGTCAAAAACAAGTGGTAGATCTCATGTTCAGGAAGACAAAAATTTTTTTTTTCAAGTGTTCATAACCTCACTAAATGTGAAATAGGAATTTGGAGTTATTTTTCGAAGGTTCATTTCATGGTTTTGAGATTGTTAATTTCCACTATTGTTTTTGATTTTACTGTTATAAATTGGTGTGAAAAGGTGTGTGACTATTGTTTAAACTAATGATAAGTAGACAAAAATTGATATAGAGTTACATTTTTAGGCTGCTCCGAAAACTTTCAGAGTGTATGAACCAACGTTAGAAACAAGTGAATGAGCATGTGTCGGATTCGTTGGTAAGAGAAGGAATTTAACCGCAAGTTCCGATTAAATCATGATAAATTACACTTAAGTTCTTTGTGTCGGTTTGTAAGTTTACTGAGTTCGTATTTTTAACAATGTAATACATTTCCATAATACTCCTATTGTGATAATTGTTTTCAATTCCTAAAATTTTGAATTTTTTTCATAAACGTTGAATTTATGTGTATTTTCGGTGGTGTGTTTACATAGTGCTGTGTTTTTTTGATGATGGTTTCGATCTGATCGATGTTCAGATTTTTTAGTCCTTAAGAGTCTTTCTGTTTGGCCGATAAACGCGTCCGCAGTTTATACAGGTTATTTTGTATGAAAATCCAGTCCTCAAAAAAATGAGTAATTTAAAAGATAAACGAACTTCATTGTCAGATCATTCCAAACCTGAATTTATCAAATATCTTACCACTAAGTTTATACCAAAGAATGTTACAGCTATATTCTATCCTTGGGAAGTCAATCTGCGATGCCTTATAATAAAAATAACATACCAATTGCAGATTATATTTTAGGTATTGAGAAAAAACAATTTAAAATTTCAGAGAAAAAATTAATTTCACTGAGAGCGTACTTAACTTTTACAATAAAAAATCTTTTCATCTAAAAGATTGCATGGAATTCAAACGACTGACTGTTAGAATATGAATATTCAAGAACCCAAGAATTCATTGAAGACAATCCTCAATTATACATTATAAAATCTGATAAAAGTAGAAAAACAGTCATAATATAAAAACAAGAATACAAGCAAGAAATGAAAACATTTGTCGATGGCAAACAGACGTACGAAACAATAAAAACCCGACGAAAGATACAAAAAAGTTTCAATACAATGGTTCAAGAATGGTTGGGAGAAAAATTGATGAATAAAAAAACTTATATACTTACTTATTTAAGTATTACTTACTTATTTAATATTTAATTTTAATCCTGAACAATATAGCATCTACATCTACACGAATAATCGAACATAGTTGGGATATAATAGAAAAAGTAAAACACGTAAAAAACTTGAAGGTTCTCTTTTATTATCGATACGTCGATGATTCGATACTGTGTGCCAAAAAAGGCTAAGTATATTTACTATTCTGAATGAATTTAACAAAATCGGTGGATCTTTAAAATTTACTCCAGAAACTCCAAAAAACGAACAAATTATCTTTTTAGATATAACTTTCATTTTTCAAAAAGAGTTCATCGAAACATATTGGTATCAAAAACCATCTACAACTGGCCAAACATTAAATTATTCATCAAATGACCGTTCAAACCATAAAAGAGGAACAATTTTCTCAATGTTAGACAGAGCTATAAAACTTTCAGAACCTGAATTTCACCCTGAAAATATTACCATAGTTATACAAAATTTATTGAATAATAACTACCCGTACCACTTTATTGGAAAAACTATAGACCAAAGGTGGAAGACATACAACACGAACATTTTACAACTAAACAGAAAAAAAGAATTTGATTTAAAAAGAATACTAGTAGTACCATTCGCCAAAGAATTGTACGACCCAATTTTGAAAATTTGTGGAATATCAAACATTCATACGATTTAATTCATAAAAAATAAATTACAACAAACTTTTCTACATATGCCAGAAGTTCCTAGACCGAAATTCCAAAAAACAAATGTTTCATACAAAATAACCTATATAAACTGCGGACAAGTATATATAGGTCAAACAAAAAGATCCTTAAGGACTAGAATATCCGAGCATCGATCAGATCAAAACCATCATCGAAAAAACACAGCACTATGTAAACACATTAGCGAATATACACATTAATTTAACTTTTATGAGAAAAGAGTTATAATTTTAGGAATTGAAAACAAACATTGCAATAGGAATATTACGGAAATGTTTTACATTGTTAAAAATACGAACTCAGTAAACTTACGAACAGACACAGAGAAATAAAGTGTAATTTATCATGATTCAATCGAAACTTGCGGTTAAATTCTTCCTCTTGGAAATGAATCCGACGCAAGCGCATTTACTTGTTCCTAACGTTAGTTCATATACCCTGAAAGTTTTCGGAGCAGCATAAAAATGTAACTGTATATCAATTCTTCCATACTTATCATTAGTTTAAACAATGGGCACAAGCGTTTTTACACCAATTCATAACAGTAAAATCAAAAACAATGGTGGAAACTAACAATCTCAAAACCATGAAATACACCTTCAAAAAATAACTCCAAAATCCTACTCCACCTTTAGTGAAGTTATAAACACTTGAAAGAAAACATTTTCGATTTCTTAAATATGAGATCTACCACTTATTTTTGACATTTAATTTGGATGAAAAGTACACATTGCGGTTAGCTTGAAAATAAAATTAGTAAACCAAAAATGTATTTCATCGAAAATAGACCATAAATGTGTGTATGTTTATGACATGCTCCGTTATTTGTTTTAGTTCTGATGAGGCTGTGGTTCCAAAGCGAAATGCATCGACTGTACTTCGGCTCTTAAATATACTATATGAATCTTACAAAGAACAAAGACCATCAGTTACTATCACCTTTATACATTTATTCTTATGAATCGGTCTAATTCAAAAAACAAGATTTAGCCTTTAACCTCCTCTAATTCTCATAATCATATTTTCAAGCCCTATGCAAGACCTCCAAAGTCTCGATCAATTTTAGGTTTTGAATAAGTAATTTCTTTGAATTTAATGATTTTCAAAAACTTTTTTATAGGCGGAATAATAACAATAAATTTGTTGTCACGCAATCATTGGTAGCAAACTATATGACAATACTCCAGGACAAAAACAGGTACAACAAAAGTATGGGCCCAAGTTCTGATGTGTCCAAACGAGAAGGACATGTCTATTTCCAAATCTCAATATTTCAATTAAAAAGAGAATTACCTTTTAAAACAATTTACAGAATACACTTTATTACTAGGCGATTAGACTAATCACTTTTGCAATTCAGTTATTTATTTGCTTGAATGGGTGTCAATTAATAAATACCGTAAACCGGGGCTAACTGGGACACGCTGGGGAATCCGGGCCACTCATCATTTTATATTTCATAATATTTTATTTTATTTTCATTTTTATAACTTTCTTTGAGAGATTATTTGGTTCAGTTTCGTAAAGAAATTTTGATTAAAAAAAAAAATAATTACATAAGGTTGTGATTTTTTGTATTTTAGTTAAGTTGATTAAAAAACGCTTGGAAAACTTTACTTGTAATTTGTTTAAGTAATTGTGTCACCTATGATATAGTATATTGTCTTAACAAAATAATCCTAAATTTTGACCAAGATAAGATGTTTTGTTTTTGCTGTAGAACGATTTTTACGAAAAGTTCCGAATTTCTAGGAGAAAGTCGGACATAGTCACAACTTGAATATCGAAAGTTGAATCGTGCCGTTCCTTCAAATAATCTTTTGAAAATTTCAAAAATTCTATTCTCGAGGTCCAAACAGGCAGAATTTCCTAAATTATTTCATTTTGTTTTCTTACATTTATAAGGTTATGACGTGAAGCAACACATTAGGTTATGCTTTTACTGAAAATAAGTACGTATTTTTGAGTTTTTACTTATATTAGTTTAATTTACTTCAAAATAACAACATGACCTTATAATTTTTTATATTCTGCCATTCAGTATCACAGAATAGCGAGTTTTGCCTTTTTATAGCCAGTGAACACCTTAGCCCCGTCCTAAGGAGTAAAGAGGGACACACTTTTGATTGCAATAACTAGTGACTTATAACTAAATTAAAGGTTTTTACTTTACGATATACCAACAAAATATACCAGAAAGTATATACTTGAATCATAAATATCTCATTACAATTCCTTCGTAGAAATCGAGAAAAATCTAAAAACATGTCCCGCTTAGTTCTGCCTTACGGTAATAATTACAAAAATTGTTGTAGAAGAGCAATACTGTTTTTTATTCAAACATCCAAATTTGAAAATTCGGCCTTATACTTTCAAAGACTCTTCATTAAATATTTCATCATTTAGTTCTTCAAATTTAAGGAAAATGCCGAAGTAATAAAAACTTGTGCAAAATAAATGTCAAATGAGTTCCTTTTTTATTCATTTGTGATTGAAATATCTTTATTATGCATTAAGGAAAAATGAAAATGACTAATCCTTTATGAAATTAATAATTGTACCAACGGATGGATTCTTGCCATACTTTACTATCTATCTTGTAATAATCTGATATACATAAAAAACTGTTTTTTTAGTTTTTATATGAAAATATATACGTTTTTAATTTAAATCATGAGTCGACTATAAAAGCTATGAAATGATAATATGAATGAGATACTATTTCTTGTATAGTAATACATTTGAAGTAACGTACATATTAAATTAAATATATTTAACATGAAAAATAATCAAATGACGTAATTATCATCAACATTTCAATGACGAATGTAAAACAATATTTGAGGTTGACATAAGATAATTAAATATGATTCGGGGCGGTAAGAATTTTGTTGGTTAGTATATAGTACAAGGACCATTTCAACTTATATACTCAGCGTGCAATATTCCGCATTAGTGACGTGCATTGTATGTAATTGTGTAAGATTAGGTTATTATAAAATTAAGGTGTGCGTAAAAATAAGTGAAGAATACGTTTCTTGTGTGTTAATTGTTTATAACTTCGTAATGTAAACAAAAGACTACAATCTGGTGTCTGCTTCGCAGTACAACTTTTTTTATTTGCTTTAGAACAAATTTTGTCCGTGAGGACATAGGAGGTCTAAAAGAGGGTTTAAATTAAGCCCTCTTTCACCCCTAAAACTGGGAAAAATGGAATCATGTGCCACTTGGGAAGACTAAAAGAGGGCCTAAATCCAATGAAAATTAAACCCACTACAGGTCCTTCTACAACCTATTAAGACCCACATTCAAAGGTCTAAAATACCACCTTGATCAAAAAGTTTTAGGACTCGTCACCGTGTGGCGCTCTCGTTCGGCCGATTTCAATTCTTCT
>JAUMHM010084630.1:0-12229 GCA_032362435.1 Melikaiella ostensackeni
ATAGTATATTATAGTATATATATATATATATATATATATATATATATACACTATATAGTAGTATAGTTTCATACTTTTGGATAAAATTCAGACAAGTTCATCATCAAATCTCTTAGTTTCACTTCGTACATTTTCAGTATAAAAAAATAATAAGAACGTAAAAATACCCCTTTTAGTGCTTAGACAATTTCAAATTCGGACGTTTAAAATTGAACAATTTCTAATTTTTCAATTTCGAGTGTAAGTTTTTGAGTTTTCCAAACACAAAGGATTTTTGATTGAATATTTAAAAAATATAACTATTTGAAATCTAAAAATATTCGAGTCTGAATGACTTCAAAAATGTATAATTATGTTTTTATTCGGTAGGTTTTAAAATTCTTTGTTGAAAACCGGGGTCTACTACACATGCGTCATCTCCTGCGGATCCGCAAATAATAGCTTTACAAATTTATGGAGTCGGTTAACATTCTCAGATAGGTAAAAAATTGGAATGCATGAAATAATATAGAAATTACGGAAATAAGAATTTTTTCAAACATGTTTTGCTAACGCGTCTAATTTTCGGGGCCTGGAATTTGAAATTATTTTCTCGTCTCTTAGTTTTATTTTGTACGTTTGAAAATAAAAAATCTGCCCGCTATGCTCGGACGATCCCGCTCCTCGTACTTCGAGCTCGACTTAGTACTAATTTATATAATTCTTTAATGAATTATATAATCACAGAAATTTTGATTTCCGATTTGCCAATAGCGTTTTCAATATTTAATATTAAAACCATGAGTTTAATCAAAAAATGGTTAAATGAGGTCTTAAAGGCCTTTTTAATGAAAACAATTTTCTTCAAAAGTTTTTTTTTTGTATCTTGCGTTGCTTTTTTCAATAGCATTTTTGATGTTGGTAAGAAAAACTATGAGTTCTATTAAAAAAGGTTATGCACCATTTTGTAGGTCATCTTAAAAAGTAATAATTTGTGTTTCGGACCTTCTTTCGTACGTCGCATAGTTGGGCCGGAAAATGTAATTTAAAAAAAAAACAACGCACCATTAAAACAATAAATATGCATCTAATAAAAAAATAGTTTCACGAAAATATTTGAATCTTTTTGAGATGAACAATTTCACATATTAACATTTTTTTTGCATCTTGCATAGTTTGGCCGGAAAATTGAAGTTTTCAAAAAGCTTTTTCGATGGATAAAAGCAGAACCGTTGGTCAAAAATGGCTTGTTAATAAACTTGTTCTTTATCTTTAGGTCTTGAAAAAGTGTGCCAAAATTTAATTCAATCTGATGAGTCTGTCGAAAGTTATCGTGCTTACACGATACTACAATCTACAGGCAGAGAGACAGCTTCGTAAAAATCGTTTTTTTCTGATTCAGGGAGTTTCAAAACGTTGAGATTTGATGAAATTCGACGAAGTGACATTTCCCATAAAACTAATACCTTCTCATTAGGATTAACTTTTTTGAAAGTATTTTTGTTGAACCCACGTTATCTCTGACGAGATATCAATTTATTTGATTAATACACTAGCAACATCAATTGAGCGCTACGCACGCGTTTAGTTACTTGTGTTCAAAGACAAAATGATTTAAAACTTAATCCTGTCAATTGTTTATATAACTTTACTGAAAAAAAGTAGCAAAAAAGTAGCCTTGCCTAAAAAAGTATCAAGGAAGTAAAAGAGTGTGGAACATCAAATTCTGGCTTTAGCAAGAACGTATTGCTTCTATCACGCAATCTATGCCACATATCTTATAATCATTAATAACTCTGAAGGTTGTATGTGTAATAAATCTAGCAGATATTTCGAAAATTTCAAGATCTGAGATAAACAATCTTTCTCCTTCCACTCTTATCTTCTTTAAAGAATAAATAAAGTGTTGTTATCGGACAGAAGCCATAAAATTTAGTATATATTGCAGCCATTTATCGTCACCGTTCACACGAAATTCTTGAAAATTTGGATTCCAGTTCTCTAGCATCTTGATTAATTTCGACAAAATGAAGATTTTCATTGTTACTTTACTACTTACATTCGTGGGTCTCCTTCACTCTAAAGGTAAGTGTCATACAATATTACACTTAATATTTATAAAAAATACTATATGAATGATATCATATCATATCATATTATAACCCTAGTAGGAGTAAATCATTTAATAAATTTGTACGTCCATATGAAAAGGACCCTTATGGTCCGTTCATGATCTTGGAATTTAAAATTTGGGACACCCATCTATAGATACTAAGCCGTAAAATCGGGATGTTAATTTTTCAAATTCTATATTATAGACCTTGATGTCTAAATTTCACAGATTAATATCTATAGATTGCTGTACCAAATTTTGAAATCCCATTCCTTAAGCGGTATAATCCATTTTTCTCACTGTTCGAAGAGAAAAAATAACACGTGCGCTTACGGTTTTTATCGGTTTCTAATTTTTAATTGCTGAATATGAAGCACGTTTCTGGTTTGATAAAATATTTACACAATAAATTGAAGCCTCGTCAAAGATAAAGTTTTTCATTAGATACATATTTTTTGCTTTAATGATGAATTATGTTATTAAAAAATGGAAATATCATTTTCCAGCAAACTATGCGAGATACAAAAAAAAAGTTATAAAGCAAAATCGTTCATCTCCGAACGATCTACAAGTTTACTTTCGACCATGTTAAGCACGAAGTGCGAGGACCGAAAGTATCCGAGCGCGCAGCGCGAGGTAAATACATTACCGAGCGCGAAGCGCGATATCTGGCAGACGTGCGCCCTAGGCGCGCTCAAACTCGCTACGAAAGCAAGTCGCGCGCAGAGCGCGTTGAGAATGTACCCGCAAAGCTGAAGGATTTTTTACTTTGAAAATGGATTAAATAAAACTAAGAAACTTGACAATAAACAACATCCAATTTTAGGCCTCGAAAATTAGAAGCGTTAGCAAAAAATTTTTCAAAAAATTCTTACTTTCGTAATTTTAACATTATGTCGAGGATGCAATTTTTTGCGTATCTGTGAATGTTAATCGACTCCATAAATTTGTACAGCTATTTACTTGCTGATCAGTAGGAGATAACATGTCTAATAGACCCACATTTTCAACAAATAATTTTAAGACCTACCGCATAAAATAAGAATTGATCATTTTTAAAGCCATCCAGAGTCAAATATTATTAAAATTACGAAGCGAAACTAGAAGACTTGACGATAAACATATTTTGATTCAATCCGGAAGTATAAAACCTTCTCAAATAAAAATATTTTCAATCGAAGAAAGGCATATTGACTCATTTTCTTCGTTTAATTTAATAGGGAATTTAACTTGCCTCTTATAATTGCTCAAAACAGGTCTAGTATCAATTACAGCATTTTTGTACATTACTTTTGTTAACTTTAAATGAATGTAATGTCAAGAAAACATTGAAGCCTTGGTAGAGATAACGTTGAATTAAGAAAAAAATAATTCTACCCGAGGATTTTCTGTTCTATGACGTAGTAAAATATACATACATATTACTGTGCAAACTGACTGTATCAACATAATTATACTCACAGTTTGAAAAAAGATTTAATCAAAACAGATTCTTGTTGATACAACTTTATCTATGCAAAGGCTTTAATGAAGACACACGGTGGCGAATCGCCGCCGAGTACTAAAAAATGTACTCGTAGAAAGAGTTTCTCAATACCCACACGAGAAAACAAAAATATGCCGTGAAGGACGAAATGCGGAAAACAAAAAAATCGCTATCGGAAATCATCATTATTATCTCCTACATAAATGATTTTGATAATTAAAAGTGGAATATCTCAGTCAATTTATGAGATATTTCAACCAAACTTGGTGGGTATATAGAACTCGCCAAAGTACATAAATTCTGTAAGTTTGAAATATATTAATTGGAAATTGAAGTAATGAGCTGTAATCGAATTTTAAAAAAAATGCTTAACAAAAAATCATCTACAGGATATAACTTTATCATGATGATCATAAAACTTTGACGATCACATCTCATTTTACGATTTTACATATTAATCAAGACGAAATAAATTTGCAATTATATCCCTTGAGAAAAGAAGAGATAAACGTGTGATTTTTGAAATACAGACCAAGGTACAGCTTACACGCTTATAACAACTGAAGTCGAACTATTTTTTTTGATGTCATCATATTCTGAAATGAGTTTCAATGAATTTGAAATACATGGTCATGGATTCATTTAAATTGTTTATTTTTCCAATTCTTAGTTATTTTTTAAGAATTTATAATATGCAGGTATATCTGCAGCTAAAACCAATCAATCAATTTTGATGAGACTTCGCATAAATATAGTAAATAAGGTGTACAATGTACATATGCTGCTTTTTCAGGGAAAAGTGATCCATAAACATACCGCAGAGTTAGGTTTGAATATATATATATATATATGAAATTAACCATTTTAAATGATATGAATGGAAAATCGGAGAAATCCGTTGACCCCAAAATAAAGAAAAGTGCTTGAGAGAATTTCGGCTGTAGATTACAATTTTATTCCAATGTTGTCAAAAAAATTGATTACTGTAAGTGGATTTATTAATGTTGCGAAAAAATTAATGAAATCCCACCAAAAACACTACGTGCGAAAAAATTCCGCAAAGTACATAACTATTAATATTTTATTTATTTATTTTTAATGTAATCAAAGTTGTGAAATCAGAAAGTAAGGCCAAGTAGGAATAGTATAAAACTTATGAGTAGAAGAGTTTTTTAACAAAAAGAATTAGTTCAATGGGCCTGTTTATTAAATATTTTTTGTTTCGTCTGATAAAAATCTAGATTGATAGTTTACAGGAATGAAAAATGACAGGCCTATTATTGTCTTCAAATTATGAACATAATTGTGCCCACAAAACAATAACAATAACAATAATAAATTATGATATTACAGGTCCGCAAAATGTTTTTTTTATTCCTCTAAACTATCAGTTTATTTTGTTATCAAATAAAAAAATTATTCAATATACTGACTCATTGAACTAATTCCTCTTATTATAAATACTTCTACTCATAAATTTTCTACTATCCGTACTTGGCTTCATTTTTTCATTTCACAGATTTAATTACCTTTAACGTAAATAAATAAAATACTAATTGTCATGTTCTTGGCGAAATGTTTTCACACATAGTGTTTTTTGTAGGATTTAATTAATTTTTTTCCCAATGATAACGAATCCACTTACAATAATAAATTTCTTTGTTAACATTGTAATAATATTGTAATCTAGAGCGACTTTCTCTCAAGCTTTTTTGTTGATTTTAGGGTCAATGGATTCCTCCTATTTTCCATTAATATCATTCAAAATTGTTAATTTTATATATATTATATTCATTCAAACCTAAGGGCGTACTTCCGAAAAGCGCATACCTCCGATTGATTTGAAACTCCGTATACCTTAGTCTTTTGACGCGCTGATCACGAATATGTTAGTGAAAATTGGCGCAAATTCGATTTTCTTGGTGGAAACCATGAAAACCCCATGAAAATAATGGTTCATTGCGTTTATCTCAGTAAATAATGAAGAATTTTCAAAAAAGCTTAAAACAAAAGTTGTAGATCTACTTAAAATACACTTTTTATATATCATTAAGTTTTTCTGAAAAACCAATGTTTTTCGAGAAAAGTACGAAAATGTGTTGGAAGTGTACTTCGGAAAAACGCATACCTCCGATTAATTCGAAACTTCGTATACGTATGTATTTTGACGCTTTGATCACGAATATGATAGTGAAAATTGGCGCAAATTTGATTTTCATGGTGAATACCATGCAAAACCCATCAAAGTCATGGTTTTTTGCGTTTATCTCAGTAAATAATAAAAATTTTCGAAAAAGCTTTAAACAAAAGTTATAGACCTACTCAAACTACACCTTTTATATTTCATAAAGTTTTTCTGAAAAACCAATATTTTTCGAGAAAAGTAGGAAAACGTTGGTACAAAATGCAGAATTGCTTGGAATAAAACTTGTGGCACTCCTCTGAATGGTCACCAAATTAATGTAGGTCACATCCCTACCCCTTTCCAACCTGTTTTTAGGAAAAGGCTCCCCTGTGACATTAAGTCCATTTTCTCAAAAACTATTAGTCGTAGAGTAAAAATGTAGTGCAAATGAAATATGTATTTTTAAAAGATCTACAACTTTCATTCGAAACATTTCTGTAAATTTTCACTATTTACTGAAATGAAAGCAAAAAACTATGATTTTAATGAGTTTTTTATGGGTTTCAACATGAGAATGGAACTTGCGCCAATTTTCACTATCATTTTCGTTATCAACGCATCAAATTACATAAATCTATGGAGTTTCAAATTAATCGGAGGTATGCGCTTTTCGGAAGTATATCCAAACCTAACTCTAAGGTATGTTTATGAATCACTTTTTCCTGCAAAAGCGAAATATATAAAACTTATTCACTATATTTATGCAAACTCTCATCGAAATTGATCGATTGATTTTGGCTGCAGGTACGCCTGCACGTTAGGAATCCTTACAATATGACTAAAAAATGAAAAAATTTCAATACAGATCAATGTATTTCAAATTCATTAAAATTAATTTCAAAACATTATGCCATCTTTATTGAGAAAAACTTTGAGTTTATATTGTATATCTCATAATTTGCCTGAAGTATTCCACTTTTGGTGTTCAAAATCATTTATGTTACAAATAATCATAAGTTTCAGTAGCAATTCTTTTTTATTCCCATTTCATCGTTCATGTAAGATTTTTGTTTTCTCGTATGGGTATTGAGAACTTTCTCCACATTTTTCAGTACATGGCGGCGATTTGCTACCGTGAGTCTTGATTGCAGTCTTGCCAGATATAACGTTGTATCAACAAAAATCTATTCTGATTGAATCTTTCTTCAAACCTTGAGTATATGTTGATACAGTTAGTTTTCACAGTTATATGTATATATATCTACTACTGCCACTAATACTACTACTACTACTACTACGTCATAGGACAGAAAATACTTTGGAAGTAATATTTTTCTCTTGATCCAACGTTATCTCTGCCAAGGTTTCAATGTTTTCCTGATATTACATTCATTTGAAGTTAACAAAAATAATGTACAAAAATGCTATCATTGATACTAAACCCTTCTTTATCAATAAAAGGCAATCTCAATTTCCTATTAATTTAAAGCAAAGGAAATGTCTTATTATGTCTTTTTTAGTTCAGAATTTTTTTATTTCAGATTTTTTTATACTTTAGGATGAATTTTGGACATGTTCATCATCAAATCTCTTAGTTTGACTTTGTACATTTTCAAAATACCAAATAAGGAGAACGTAAAAATACTCTCTTTAATGCTTAGACAATTTCAAATTCAGAAGTTCAAAGTTCAACAATTTCTCATTTCTCAATTTTAAATGTATGTTTTTTAGTTTTCGAAACATTAAGAATTTTTATTTAAAGAATAAAAAAATATAACTATTAAAAACTCAACAAAATTCCGCTGTGGATGGCTTCAAAAATGAACAATTCCTTTTTTATTCGGTAGGTTCTAAAATTGCTTGTTGAAAATCGGGGTCTATTTAGACATGCGTTATCTCCTACGGATCAGCAAATAAATAGCTCTATAAATTTATGGAGTCGGTTCAAATTCACAGATACGTAAACAAATGGAATTCATGAAATAATATTAAAATTACGAAAATGAGATTTTTTCAAACATGTTTTGCTAAACGTGTCTAATTTTCGAGGCCTCAAATTTTATATTGTTTATTGTCAAGTCTTTTAGTTTTATTTCGTACATTTAAGAATAAAAAATCTGCCCGCTGCGCTCAGATACTTTCGATCCTCGCACTTCGTGCTCGACTTAGTTCTTATTGATATAATTCTTCAATAAATTATATAACCACAAAAATTTGGTTATTTGATTTGTCAATAGTATTTTCGATGTTTAAAACAAAAACTGTGAGCTCTATGAGAAAAAGGTTATGCAACATATTGTAGGTCTCCTTGAGAGCAATAGTTGGTGTTATGGTTTTCTTTCGTATGTCGCATATTTGGGCCGGAAAATGGAATTAAATCTTTTTTTCTCAAAAAAAAGTTATTACAGTGAAAGTAGAAACTATACGTTTTGTCAAAAAATAGTCTGAAGTAAATTTGTAGATCATTATTTATATCAACATTATTTTGCATCTTGCATAGTTTGACCGGAAAATTGAATTTTTTAAAAAGCTCTTCTCGATTTATAAAGCCAGAACCGTTGGTCAAAAATGGCTGGTTAACGAAGTCGTTGTTTATTTTTAGGCCTTAAAGAAGTGTGCTAAGACTAAATTCAATGTGATGAGTCTTTCGAAAGTAATCGTGTCCATACGACACCACAGACTACAGACAGACTAAAGACACACATACAGACAGATACCTTCGTAAAAATCGTTTTTTCTGACTCAGAGGGTCTCAAAACGTGAAGATTTGATAAGCACCGACGAAGTCAAATTCTAGATAAAATAAATGTCTTCTCATTATGATGCGAATGTAAAAATACTATGAACATAGTTTTAAATAAAAGTATTTTTGTTGAACCAACGTTATCTCTGACGAAGCATCAATTTACTATATTAATATACTAGCAACCTCAATCGCGAGCGTTTAGTTTTTTGTGTTCAAAAGCAAAATAATTTTTAATACTAGTTCAAAAAGATAAATAAATTCAACTGCATCCCGCAATTGTTTATGCCAATGCAAATAAAAATAGAAAAATAAAATTCTTGGTTATTTCCCGTTTCAAACATTTAAGACAGAAAAATGTTTTATTTTAAGGATTCAAAGGTAAAGTACAAATCAAACCATGCAAAGCAAAATTTTCCTAAAATCTACGTTTCTAAAATTAAAAATTAAATGCTGCAACCTTTGAAATTTATCAATTGTTTATTCAAACTAATAATGTTACCGTTTTTTCCTTCACTCTAAATCCCTTGGACCGGAATCCCGGTCCAAGCAATGGTCTAAAAAATTCCGGTCCATTGGACCGGAATTTTTCGTATAAGCCAAGAATCTCCCTGGACCAATCTTGGACCGACCACCGCTTCCCCGGTCCATTGGACCGGAAAGTCAGTCCATTGAACCGGAATAGCAGGTTTAACCATTGCTTGGACCGGAATTCCGGTCCAAGGGATTTAGAGTGTAATTGGATTAAGCTTTCTAGTTTTAGCATGTTTTATTTTGAGGTCCTCAAATATAAACACTGTTAAAAAAAGCATGCAAAATTGTAACAATTTCAAAGCAGTAGCCTTAAAAATGAATTAATTAGAATTTGAACTCTCAAAGATTATGTGATCTCCAAACTTGGATCATTGAAAATTTTAATGATTCACCTTTGACATAAATAAATAAAATAATAATATTCATGTACTTGGCGGGATTTTTTCACGCGAAGTGTTTTTGGTGGGACTCTAAGAACTTGAAATTCAAAATTATTGGATTTTTAGGGTATGTGGACATTTAAAATTTTTTAAATTCCAGGTTTACATGCTAGGAATGAAATTTTTCAAGATTGAAAGTTTCCAAATAAAAATTGTTCAATTTTGTATGGCTTCAATTTAAAAGAAACAAAAATTTTAATTATCTCTCGATTGGAGAGTTACTAGTTTTTTAGGCATTAAATTCTACTCAATCAAATTTTTTAATTTAATGCTCGAAACTTGTTACAATTTTCAAATATTGTTTAATTGTAAAGCCCTCAGAACCAAATGCGTGTAGCGAGCGAATTCTGATTGCTAGTTAATTAATATTTGTGTACGTCCATATGAAAAGGGTCCTTACATAGTCGGTATGGATAAATTCCTGACATTTTATGCCCAAGACGAACTCTCTAGGTAGAAAAACGAGTCAGATTCTAAATTTCGGTCAAAGAGTTTTTCCTAAATCACAAATCCCACTATAGGGGAGTACAGAATTTTTTTACAGAAAGCAGCACATGTATGATTTCGATGCATTTTTTCTCTCTCTCTCTTTCTCTCTCTCTTTCTCTCTCTATCTCTCCAACAAATTCTTTACTTTTGCGGTAGCTCAAATGGTTCTCGAGTTAATTACAAAAAATTGGATAAAGCTCGAAAAAAAATTCCTTCAAAAAATGCTAGACAATTTTTATCTAAGATTCTCATTTTAGTCATCTTTATCAGTTTTAATAGAAGATTCCGTTTTATTATCCGCATACCAGAATTCTACCGTGCCAACCCAATAGACTAATCAAATCTTAGAAATATTTTTACACCATCAAGACAAAATGGAACATTGTTGATTATGAAATTAAATACAATTTTCTGTGAAATAAAAAAAAGTGGTTTCTTTTCACACAGAAAATTGTATTCAATTTCTTAATTAAAAATTTGCCATCTTGTCTCATTGACGTAAAAATATTCCCAACATTTGATTAATCAATTGGGTTGGTGCGGTAGATTTCTGGTTTTCGGATGGTAAAACGGAATCTTCGGTTAGAACTGATCAAGATGACTAAAATGAGAATCTTAGATAAAATTTATATAATTGTGTACAAGGTGATCCTCATTTTACTTTTTTTGAAGTCGTTTACTCCTAGCCGCGATTCTGCTGCGAATGCCCAAAAGTAGGATGTCCTCCAAATTTTATCCAAATCGGTTAATATTTACACAGTAAACCTCAGGAGTAAATTCTATTTTCAAATTCGATAAAAACGCTACAGCACATTTATCCACTCAAAAACAAAAATTATTTGGCGAAAGATAAAAATTTATAAATTTATCTGACGAAAATATTTATGTCAGTTGTGACATTTGTCAAGTGACACTTCGATGTCAAACACCTCCCTATTGAAAAAATTCTGGGGGAAACACTCGTGGAGTATTCCTAAATACTCCTAGAGAAATTTGAAAATCCTCGCAGGATTCCTCGTGTTAATCGTGTCCGAAAATTACACGAGTATTTCCCCCAGGATTTTTTCAATAGGGAGGTGTTCGCCATCGAACAGTTATTTGACAAATGTCAAAAATGTGACATAAATATTTTCGTCAGAGAAATTTTTATCTTTTGCCAGATAAATTTCATCCTTGAGTGGATAAATGTGCTGTAGCGTTTTTATCCAATTTGAAAATAGAATTCATTCCTGTGGTTTACAGTGTACTCATCGCTCCAGGCACTTGAAGTTTCTATGTAATGCTTAAAACATCCTAATTTTAGAAAACTTGAAATTTAAAAATTTTCCGAGATGGACCCAACAATTAGGATCGAAAATTTCCTTTTCTATAATTATTAACTTAGAATGTTTAAACATTTCGAAAAATCTATTAAATTATTGTGAATTGGATTGTGGACAGGAAAATTAAAAATTTTGAAAAAATCTAAGATGGTGGCGAATTGAAAATTCAAAAAATGGATCAGTTGGCAGTTTTCAATGAAATATTTCTAAACTTTGTTGAAAAAAAGTTTGACTTTAGAAATCATTCAATACTCCCAGAGGTTCGAAATTTTGAAAAAAAATCCAAGATGGAGGGCAATTAAATATTTTAAAACTACGCTAGAAAAAAAAGTTTGACTTTAAAAATCATCCTATAATCCCAGAAGTACAAGATTTTGAAAAATTAAACATGGCGTCCAGTCGAATTTCCAAAGTTGCTTCACTATTATATTTCTTAACGAAATCATCCTACACTTCGCCAGATAATCAAGTTTATCTTAAAGAATTTTCTGTTGATATTCAACTTCTAAAATTTTGGAAAAAGTCTAAGATGGCGGCGAATGCAAAATAAATTCTCAAAATTTTGGACTCCTGGGATCATAGGACGATTTTTAAGGCCGCACTTTATTTTATAGCAAAGTTTGAAAATATTTATTCGAAAATTGAAAAATCGAGCCATTTTTTGAAATATATAATTGGCCGACATCTTGGATTTTTCAAAAATTATTAATTTTCCTGTCCACCAGTGAATTTACTAGATTTTTCACAATGTGAAGACATTCTAAGTTAATAATATTAATAAGAACCCACTAGGGTTTATGGGGTCTTATTTGTTATAGTGTCTATTGGTAATCCGTTTTTTTTAAATTGTTCAGGTAGGGTGAGTAAGGAGCTTAACGCACGCGAGGGGAACGTAAGCCGCGCTACTAGTAAGATGGCGCCTTGTTGTGGCCGTATGCTGCGCTAGGTTCAAGATGGCCACTTAGTGCGACCGTAAATCGGTTGGCAGTCCCAAGATG
>JAUMHM010084632.1:0-12227 GCA_032362435.1 Melikaiella ostensackeni
AAAGGTATTCTGAGGAAGATGCCATATTAACAATATGTGCATATTTTATCATGTATCATTGATAATATAATTTTCAGTATAATTGATAAAGAAAAAATTTTGGCGGAATGTGATTTTATGAAAGATATTACTGAAAATTTTGTATAATAATATCACATGAATTTATTCAGTTAGTAAAAATTTAGCTTGGATGCATTACAGACAGAATTATGGATAGAATGCTATTTTCATGTTTTTCCAAAATAGATATTTCATATTAATAAGAAAATATGTTTTGACTTAACTAACTTTAAATGTGAATATCAATAAAATCAATAAATATATTTGAATTTAGTTACAAAGAAAAGCTGCCATGCACATATACACAACTACTATATGTTTCATTATCCATAACTGTAGTTATTCTCTAAATTACGCCTGATGAGGAAGTCTAAATTGGCTTCGAAACATGTTGGTCCCCAGTAGTATAAAAAAGACGGAAAGAGAGAGAGTGTGAGATTGGTTTTGGCTGACTCTTTTTTCTCCCTCTTTTTGCTTCCTGTTGTGTACATTTATTGTACATCTGTCTCTGATGAGCCAAAAAAAACAGGTAGTCTCAAAGTCTATTTTTGAATTGTGGACTTTTTGGGTGTTCTTTTTCAGTACTCAACAAATTTTGTTAAGAAAATAGATTTTATTTCGATTTTTATAGAAATTCTCATATTTTTGGCAACTCATTTCAAACCACTTATTAGTATAGTTCTAGTTTTAACCTTGAATATCAAGATTTATAAATTAATCCAATGACACAATAATAAGATAGAAAAATATTTTTACCTTAATATGTGAAAATCATAAAGATATCAACAATTAAAAACAAAAATTTTCAATTTCTCATAAATAAAAATTTTTATTTATAAAGTGGATTCCTGTCTCTATGTTAATAAAAATTTAATTTTTGATTATCAAATCTTATTGATGATAAAGTGAATAACTATTTTGTGTTCTTGGCATAATTTAAATGTTCGTTCAATTAGTGTTGTGGTGAATTCTTACAAAACATTGGATTAAAATTTTTGGATTTTCTGTGCAAGAAATCAATTTTCATCTATTCTGATTTTTTTGTTTTAGCATTATCGATTTGAGTAGAATTGATAAAAATTGGAGAAATGGGATGGATGTGATTGGAGGACCGGTGAAAAATATCAAAGAATTTTATTTAATTAGTAAAAAACTGAGACTGGATGCATTACAGAAATATTTCTTGATAAAGTGCAGGATTCATGGGTTTTTCAAAAAAAGATATTTGATATTAACAAGAAAGTACGTTTTGTTTTTTATAATAAAAGAAACAAAGAAACTTTTAATGAGACTTCCAATAAATTTAAGAAATCTATTTTGAATTTGGTTAAAAAAGATTGCCAATGCATAGATACACAAAACTTTTTGGTGTTTTCTATTTTAATAGAAAAATTTTATATATTTATTTTAAATATTTTACAAATCAAAATTAGCTTCGAGACTACCCGTTTTTTGGGCTCATTGGAGACAAACGTATAATAAATGTACAAATAAAGAATAATAAGGAAATAGAAAAATTGACCAAACGAAATTTCACAATTATTTCTCTATTTTTATTTTCAGGTAATATTTGGATTTAATTAATATAGTTTTCATTATTTATAAATGCAGTTTTCCCATAAATTACCCCTGATGAGGTAGTCTAAATCGGCTTCGAAACATGTTGGTCCCCAGTAGTATAAAAAAGTTGGAGAAAAGAAAAAGTAAGAAGTTTGTATGATTGACTCCTTCTTTTTTCCCTCTTTTTTCTTTTTGCTCTACATTTATTGTACATTTGTCTCTAATGATCCGTAAAAGAGAGCAATTTCGAGGTATATTTTTGATTTGCAAACTTTTTGGGTGTTCTCTTTTAGTACACAAACAATTTTCATAAGAAAGTAGATTTCATTTCGCTTTTTCAGAAATTTTAAAAGAGATAATAAAAAGAGAGGAGAGAAAAGCGATATAAGAGCTAGGAAAAGAATTCTGAGTATGGCTTCAGCTCATTCCAAAACGTCAAGTCAGATACAGGAGAGAAAGCATCTCGGGACCAAGGATCCTGACATTTCAGATTAAGAAAGTTGTATGTCCATCGTGATTTAGAAGGCCATTATGGAACATCAGAAATGAAAAATTCCTTGTCACCCTAAGTGTCGGCGACAACATATTTGATGCGTGAATTACATGCAAAGTCATCCTGGCAATAAAAAAAAAGAAATTAAGTGGGTGAGGTAGATTGAATAATGACATTAGAAGATCAGGAATTTGTCAGTATGGTGTGATTTGTAATAGTTTGTTTACTCATACACTTTTTTCAAGTTTTATCATCATTTGTCCCTATGAATAAAATATATATATACATAAACAGAGTGTCTACTCAAATCCTGGAAAAATATTCCCTGACAATCCCAGGTTTTTTCCAGATATTTCAAGATTTTTCCAGATATAATGTTTCTTAAGGGCGTTGGAACCAGGCCCTAACCTGAAAATTGAATTGCCTCACTTTAACTCCATAAATACTAGAATTACATCTTTGTTAGACAATTTGGACCTACTCCTGTTCTAAATCAAGTCTTTAATCGCAGCGAAAAATTGGGTTATTTTAATCATTTTTGTGTAAAACGATTTTTTCGAATGCTTGGGTTAGAATCCAAAAAAGTCGCTTCACACAAAAAGTATTAAAATTAGTTGATTTTTCACTCCGGATAAAGACTTGATTCAGACTAGGAGTAGGCCCTATGTATCTAAAAAAGATGTAAGTGTAGTATTTATGGAGTAAAATAAGGCAATTCAATTTTGAGGTTAGGGCCTGGTTCCAACGCCCTTGATAAGGAGCCATTCAAGTATTAAGTACTGCATTTTTTAAAGCAATCGACCCTACAACCTTTCAAATTCGAAGCATTACATAATACTTAAATAACCCAAATTTAGTATCGACTTGTGAATGGTTATATTTTAAGTAATCAACATAAAAAAATCGAAATATGTGTACAATTTCGCGAGTTTATTATAAATAATGTTTTTGAATCCTCGCAAATATCTAAATGGGTAAAATAATCAACTTTTTTCTTGAAAATTCATATTTTCAGGTTGAAAATTCATATTTTTGGATGAAAATTTAACTCTTTCGTTGAAAATTAACGTTTTTTGTTGGAGATTCATATTTTCGGGTTTAAAATTCAACGGTTTTGTAGAAAGTTCGTCTTTTTGGTTTAAAAATTCATCTCTTTTGATAGAAATTTCATCTTTTTTGGATCATGATGCAACTTTTTGGTAGAAAATTAACCTGTTTTGGTTGAATATTCAACAGTTTTCGTAGAAAATTTAAATATTTAGTTGAAAATTAAACTATATGATTGAATATTAACGTTATTGTTGAAAATTCATATTTTTGGGTTGAAAATTCAGCAGCTTGCTAGAAAATTCACCTACTTGGTTAAAAATTCAACTGTTTGGTTGAATTATTTTTCTTTCTTGAGCGAAAAATCTCTCTTCGTTGAAAATTCATCTATTGTGCTGAAAAATCGTCTTTTTGGTTTAGAAAATCATCTCTTTTGGTAGAAAGTTGATCATTTTTGGATAAAAATGCAACTTTTTGGTAGAAAATTAATATGTTTTGGTTGAAGATTCCACTATTTTGTTGAAAATTTAATTATTTGATTGAGTATTAACGTTATTGTTGAAAATTCACATTTTCGGATCAAAAATTCAGCAGTTTGCTAGAAAATTCAACTATTTGGCTGCAAATTCAACTGTTTGACTGTTGCTGAAAATTCATATTTTCGGGTTAAAAATTCAGCAGTTTGCTGGTCAATTCAACTGTTTGGTTGAATTATTTTTATTTCTTGACCGAAAAATTTTTCTTCGTTAAAAATTCAGCTATTGTGTTGAAAATTCGACATTTTGGTTTCAAAGATCATCTCGTTTGGTAGAAAGTTTATCATTTTTCGATGAAAATGCAACTTTTTGGTAGAAAATTAATCTGTTCTGGTTGAAGATTCAACTATTTTGTTGAAAATTCAACTATTTAATTGAATATTAAAGTTATTGTCGAAAATTCATATTTTTAAATTAAAAATTCAGCAGTTTGCTAGAAAATTCAACTATTTAGTTGAAAATTCGTCTTTTTGGTTTAAAAAATCATCTCTCTTGGTAGAAAATTAATCTGTTTTGGGTGAAGATTCAAATATTTTGTTGAAAATTAAACTATTCAATTGAATTAAAATTCATAATTCAGGATGAAAAATTCAGCAGTTTGCTAGAAAATTCATTTATTTGGTTGAAAAGTCAACTGTTTGGCTGTTGCTGAAATATCATATTTTTGGATCAAAAATTCAGCAGTTTGCTAGAAAATTTAACTATTTGGTTGAAAATTCAACCGTTTGGCTATTGCTGAAAATTCATATTTTCGGGTTAAAAATTCAGCAGTTTGTTAGTCAATTTAACTATTTGGTTGAAAATTTAACTGTTTGGTTGAATTATTTTTCTCTCTTGATCGAAAAATTTCTCTTCGTCAAAAATTCACCTATTGTGTTGAAAGTTTGTCTTTTTGGTTTGAACATTCATCTCTTCTGGTAGAAAGTTCATCTTTTTTGGTTGAAAATACAACTTTTTGAAGGAAAATTAATTTGTTTTGGTTGAAGATTCAACTATTTTTTTTGAAAATTCAACTACTTGATTGAATATTAAAGTTATTGTTAAAAATTCGTATTTTCGCTATAAAAACTTAGCAGTTCGTTAGAAAATTCGAATGTTTGGCTGAAAATGAACTATTCTGTTGAAAACTCTTTTTTTTTTGTGAAAATTTAACTACCTGGTTGAAAGTGGAATTACTTCGTTAAATATTCTTTTTTTCTTGGTGGAAGACTCATCGTTTAGTTTGAAAATTTAACTATTTTGTTGAAAATTCACATCTTTAGGTTGAAAATTCAATTTAGAAAGGCTACGACTTCATATATCTGTTTGTTAAATTTGAAAGAAAAACTTTTAAAAACATAAACTCTAACAAAGTCATTTTGTGTAACAGAAAATTGTACAAAAAGTCTTCAAAAGGAGTAAAGTATATTTCCAAAAATCAGTGTGTCACATTTTTGTCTCTAATGAGCCTGTCACACTGATTTTTGGAAACATACTTTATTCATTTTGTATACTTTTTGGTGCAATTTTCTGTTGCACACAATGACTTTGTTAGAGTTTATGTTTTTAAAAGTTTTTCCTTCAAAAATACAACATAATGTTATGGGATTTCAAGGAATTAAAAAGATTTTCAGGGATTTCAAATAATTTCTACAGACTGTAAAGAATTGTAAAATATTTCAAGGACTTTTACATAATACCTATATATTTTAATCAACTTAAGAAAATTTCAAGGGACTTTGGGGGATTTAAAGATTTTCCAACGGATTTTAAAATATGTCACGTCATATCACAAAACTTTCAAAGGTTTTATTGGATTTCAAATAATATTTAGGAATCGCAAAGTATTTTAAAAGATTTTAGGGACTTTCGATGTATTTCAACATATTTCAACAGATTTTACAGCACTTCCATAAGGATTTTAAGTAAATTTAATACATTTCAAGAGATTTCAGAGATTTTCTAAGAATTTTATATGATTCAAGAATATTTCAAGAGATTTCCAATAATCTTTTAAGATTTCATGGCCTATGAAAAGACTTCATGGGATATTACAAAACTTCTAAAGGTTTCAAGTAGTTTCAAAAGACTTCAAGGAATTTCAAGAGGTTTCTAGAGACCCTAAAGTATTTTAAAACATTTTAAGGATTGTCGAAGTATTTCAAAATATTTCAAGGGATTTCACAAGATACCAAGTTATTTATAAAGATTTCGAGGATTGGATCAAGCGCTGGCATAAGTGCGTTGCAGTCGATGGGGAGTACTTTGAAGGGGACAATATCGATTACGATGAATAAACTTGTATTTTTGATTTTAAAAATAAAGTCCTAAAACTTTTTGATCAAGGTGGTATATCTGGTATTACGGATAAATTAGCTACAATATTAAGACAAAAAGGCATCAAGGTCATTTTTAGGCCAACAAAGTCTAATTTCAATATAATAATAATAATAATGAATTAGATATTTTACATAAAAGAAATATTCTTTACTGTTTCGACTGTTTAAATTGTGACTGTTGTTACATTGGACACACTGGTAGACCATTACATTATAGAATTAAAGAACATCAACGTCATAATTTAAATATAGATAATATTATGGCACTTGAAAGACATAGGATTGAAACTGGTCATGACTTTGATTTTCAACATCCAAAAATTCTAGCTTGTGAAAAAATTTCAATAAACGTTTAACTGATGAATCTTTCTACATCAACAAGGAAAAAGATGCGTCAATCTTAGGTACGACATCTCCAGACTTCCAGTTTTCTATAGTTTATTAAGTAAAAACTAATTTTAATTTACAATTTTCATTTATAATAGATTTTTTAATTTAGCGCCTTATGATTGATGTCCATATCCATTTACTTTAAGAATGTACTAATTGACCTTTAATGAATGACTTTGTGAACACTTGTTGAAAGTTGACATTTGAAGAATCTAATTGTAAACGCTTTTCTGCTCTTCACAATTTTCTCCAAATTTATGAAAAATGTGAATTTTGTTAAATATATTTAACTTCATTTTGGTTTATCCAAAATCGCAACAATGTGTACATATATTAAATTTGGTAAGTTTTTGATCGTTTTGTGATTTTAATATCTTTCTTTCATTTTTGTAACTTAAACTTACATTAACAAATTTTCTTTCTTTTGACATAATTTTAATTTGTTTTATGTCCACAGTGATATTAATGGCTACTATTGTCAACATTAATATACAAATTATATATTTATTAATTTTTCGAAATAATTTTTGGATATTGAATCACATTGTTGGGATGAGAGATGATCCAATGGACCCCGATTTACCCAAATCAAAAGCTCTTTCATTTGTCATTTTAATTAATATCAGGTAATGATTCAAATGCTATACGTGTGATTCACGACTATTAGACAATAATTTATTTTTTTAAACTTCTATTTATTTTGTTTGTTATAACTATTTAATACGATTTTTTAAGCTTCTACTATCACTGTTATGACTATTATATAAAGAATGTATTTATTTTAATTACTTTTATATAATAAATTTTTACTGCAGGCTTGAAAAGGGACCACATAGCGTCCGAAACGTAGTCAATTCAAATTTAAATATAGGTTTTTGTTTACTCGACCTTTGACACCGAAAAGTTATTGATGCATAAAACCTTAATTTTATTTATAAAACTGGATGTCATTCAGCAACTTCATTTATCTATACGTTATACTAATTGCCAATTAATAAAATTAATAATAATCTGAAATTGTGCGGAAATTCTCTTCAGAAAATTACCGTTCAGTTGATACTTAACACCTCGATCTTTATTTTGTTGAGATATGTAAAAGCGAATAGTAAAAGCTTTTATGTACGACTAAAGGTGAAAATGCTCAAGTATAATAAACACTCAGAGAAATACATAATTGCACACCTGTCATTCGTCATCCATGTTTTACTCTGAAAATTTCTTCAATACCTAAAAATTGTCTTCAGTTCGAATGTGATTACAGTGCAACTATAGTAATAGTAATGATAAATTATGAGTGAAATGTTACCGTACAATTACAATTTTAACCTCTCAAAAGTGATACACCTATAACTAATTTAGAAAAATATTTACAAAATCTTTTTTAGATAATTAATTAACTTAAAGATTGCCATCTTGCTTTCAGAATTTTATATATCAGCGCCACCAAAAGTAGGAGTACACGAAATACATTATTATTTTCTCTATTTGGGTGAGTAACATGCAATTTTTTATCAGTTGCCAAAATTAATTTAAATTTTCATTAGCAAAGAAAAAAAATTTCCGGTGAGGAAAGACATAACAAACGTATTCCTCCCCTATAATCATAAATTACAATATGCATGAGTGATTGCCAAAAAGTTGACCATTTTAGAAAATGAGATTCTCGAAAACCAAAAAATTTCCATATCACCAAAAATATTTTTTCAAATTGAAGGGTGGCACAGCAAAACGAATCAACCCTAATTTGGACGAATTTCAGGAGAGACAAAAAACGTTCTATCAAAATCTAATTTTCAATTTAATTAAAAACCAAGAATTTTATTTCTAGATTAACAGTTGCTAAATGTAGGAGAAAAAGTGTGATAAAAAAAATCAACTACTTCTGAGAAAATGGAGGGGGAAGTTTTTGAGAAAATCAGCGTTTTCGGCCATTTTTGAAATAACTTTGAGCGCGGACTTCACGTTCTAGAGGCTTTTAATAGGGCTCAAATTCAAAGTGGAACCTTGTGCTTTAAGGTAATTTTATTGGAAAAAATGTTTTCGTCGAATATCTTGAGCGGTAACAGATTTTTGTTGTGCGCGCGTTCGCCCGCGTGGTAAGGAGTAGTGAGCGAGCGCGCGCGCAGCTAAAAGTTACTGCTCAAGATAGACGATAAAAATTATTTTTTCAATATAATCTTCTTAAAATACAAGGTTCAGACTTTACTTCGAGCCCTATTAGAAGTCTTTAGAAAGTCAAGTTCGCGGCCTATGCTGTTGAAAACAAAAATCCCCAAAAACACATTTGCCCTTAATTTTCTTAAAAACTTGACGCGATAGAAAGATTTCGCTCTCGGATTCAGATTCAGCAATCAAAAATTACGCAAAACACCAACCTTTGGTCCCGTTACAATTAATAAAAAAAATTTGGGGTTATGGGGTTTTTCGGCATAACCGGAAAAATGAATTGTAAGAAAATCTTTTCGTGAAGATGTGTATTTGAATTATTAAAAATTTTCTACCTAATAATCTTATTTTCGAAAAAATGTGGGTTGATTCGTTATGCTGTGCCACCCTTCAATTAAGGGTAACCTAAGAGAGTACGAAAATTTAAATTTTAAAAATTAAGAGATCATGAAATGTATGTTTTTATATGATGAATATGAATTTTATGCGTTGCTAAAAGTCGCGTTACAAGACATACGACTATGATAAACAAAAAAGTTCAAAAATCTTTTAAAAATATATGCAGAACAGATAAAAATATTCAAAAATATGGAAAAAATGACTATTTTCGCGATTTATTTAATTTTTACTTTAGCTTTTCAAAATATCCTTTCATTCTGTAGTATGATAAATTAATATGGAGCATTACTGGACATTTTATAAAAAATATTATACAAAAATAGTAATCATTATTCAGTGTTATTTGGAATCAAAGTCGGGCCTCGGACTCACAACACTATTGACATTTTTTGACACTTCTTTGTAACGATGCAAATATTTTCCTACTATTTTGAACAAAATGACACTGATGCTACTATTTTCTTAAATTGCTCGATAATGCAACTATTTTTTCACTTTGTCTTTAAACACATTTTCAAACTTCTTCGCCGATTGGCTAAAAAATATATCCGTCAAGTCAAAAAATGAAATTTCAAAAGATTTCAAGGGATTTCAAAGATTTCAAAGTTTTAAAATTTTTTGAAGAAATTTCAAAAGATATTATCCACAAATTTCGAGATAATTCACGGGATTTCAAGGATTTACCCAAACCTACACGATTTTACAGGATCTCCAAATACTTTAAAGTTTTAACAAATTTCAATGGATCTTTCAGAGGATTTCCAAGGTTTGAAGAGATTTTTTAAATATTTCATGGTATTTTCAAAGATTTTGAAGAATTTTAAACATTTGAGGATATTCCAAAAGATTCCAAGCATTTTTCAATAGATTTCAATAATTTTAAGGGATTTCAAAGGAGTTGAAAGATTTTAGGCTTTTATACAAGACTCCAAGAAATTTCAAAATTTGCAAAATTTCAGGGGATTTCAAGGACTTGAAGGGATTTTAGAGAGTTTCAAAGAATTTCTACAGAACTTTAGGGAGTAAATGAAATGGAATGAAATTTTAAGGATCTTTTAGGGATTTCGAGGGATTTCATGGGGTCTTAGAGGATTTTAAAGAATATAGTGTATTTTATTAGATTTCGAGGAATTTTATGAGTTTTCAAAGAATTTCGTAAAATCATAGAAAACAAACAATTTAATAATTTCTAAGGAATTTTACAATACTTGAGGGATTCATACGATTTAAAAAGAAATTAAAAGATCCCATAAGATTTTAAGGAATTTCCTTAGATTTCATAGAGTTAAAAAGAATTGAAGAGTTATAGATTTGATGCTTTCACGAAGTTTCATTATAGTAAAAGAAGATGTTTCGGGTTTCAATCGTGTACAAGACTACGAATCTTGCCGACATATCGTGAACATTGCAGTTCACTTCTTCAGGGCTAACCTGAAACTGAAGCTTCAGGTTATGTTGTTCTTATATATACTCTCTACGATGACTGTGATTGCTAGAGCGCCTCCCGTGAGGACAGGTCGAACCTGATTGACCAATCAAGTCTTTTTCAAAAACCCTGGGAGGACGGAAAGCCAAATCGGATTGGTATTATATCCATTGTCCCTATTCATGTTATTGGGGTGTCTCAAGATTTCGATTGCTTCTCTATGTTTTCTTGGAAAAACATTGTATGTTTTTGCGATGAGGGTTGTTTTGTCAAATAAAATGCTCACCGCCCTCTCGGTTTCTCCAATGTAGACTTTGCCACAAGAGCAAAGGATTTTATATACTCCCGGATCACTGAGAGGTGGCTTTTTATCTTTGGGGTTGTTTAGAAGTTGTCCTATTTTTGCAGGTGGCTTATATATGGTTTGGATGTTGTGTTTGTTGAGAATTCTTCCTCTTTGCTCTGTGATACCTTGGATGTAGGATAGGATGGTGATCGTTTTTCTCTCTCTTCCTTTAGAAGGTTGTATTAACTTGTTTTTTTTTAGTGTATTTTCTTATTGCTTTATCAATTTGTTTTTGCAAACGTTCTGTATTAGGATTTGTTTAACGTTCTGTAATTCCTTTTATAAGTTATGTTTATCTGTTATGGAGACAGCTGTACAAAAGCTGTACAAAAAATGACTACAAATGAAAATTGG
This sequence comes from Melikaiella ostensackeni, assembly GCA_032362435.1. Classification (NCBI taxonomy): domain Eukaryota; kingdom Metazoa; phylum Arthropoda; class Insecta; order Hymenoptera; family Cynipidae; genus Melikaiella; species Melikaiella ostensackeni. Next base: position 11,096 of record JAUMHM010084632.1, read on the forward strand.
AGCAAAGAGTCGTCATTCGGAAAAATAAGGTTTAGGAAAAATGGTGATGTGGAGAAATGAAATTATGGATCGAATCCATATCAAATCAGGCAGGTAATACACTTATATCGCAGAATCTCTCAGCGACGAAATACGTTGTTTTTAGAGGTACTTAGGCGGTACATACTTTTCGAATTTGAGCAAAAAAAAAATTTTTCACGAAGCTACGAATATTTGAATTTTTATATATATTTTTAAAAAACACAAATGGGTGACGATTTGTTTGAGAATATAAAAAGTCGATTTTTACATTAAACTCACTGTCATATTTTTGGCCAATTTTGTGTTGAAGTTGGCCTTCAATAAACAAGATATCTAAACAAGAAAAGATACAAAAAAATGATGGGTTAAAAGTTTGCACTTTTAGGAAAGTTGCACACAAAAAATCTCTTGCTCTTTTGTGATATCTTGCATCGTTTACGAAAAAAATCCGAAAATTATATTTCCAGGAAGAAAAATCCTCTCAGCCATAGAAGTCGTTTAGCCCGCATAAGACTGATAGAATGCATTTTTCATATTAGCAGACTTTTTTTTAGGAGTATTGCGAAGGATGAAATGGTGGGGTTTCGCAGGAAATCTTCTGTATTTTTTCCATCGAATTTTAAAAACATGAAAAGAAGATTTTCCGGAAAGCCCCACCTTTCTTATTTTTTACAATATTTTCTTTTCTTTCTGCTTATATAAGGAAGGCATTCTATCAGCTATATATACGGACTAACCCATTTTCATAGCCGAGATAATTTTTTTTTTCTGAAAATATGATGCTCGGATTTTTTTCGTAAACGATGCAAGACATCACAAAAGAGAAAGAGGCATTACTTGTAGAATTTCCTTAGATGTGCAAGCTTTTGCCTCAAAATTTTCTTTCATCTCTCGTTGTTTCCGAGAAAAATTCGAAAATTCAATATTATGACCACAAAAATTGTTTAGTCCACATAAAAGTCACAGAATGCCTTACTTATAGAAAGAACAATTCAACAAAAAATTGGCAAAGAATATAAATAAATAAATAAATATACTACATGGGCTGAAAAGTCTTCGGCCTGATACAGAGATTACGCCACAAACAAAAAATCTGTATGCTTGTCATAGG
>JAUMHM010084633.1:0-12226 GCA_032362435.1 Melikaiella ostensackeni
AAGGCATTCACTCTCAACCGGACACCCCCTGCTGTCCAAAATTGGTTCGACTTGTAAAAATCCTGTTGAGGTTCAAAATTCAGCAAATTCTATCTAGTTTTCAGAACCTTTGGGCGGTTTTTGAAATTTAATATGGCCGACTCAATATGGCATCGAGAGTCAGGAAAAACATAGATGAACAAATTACTTTTTTAAAAAAATTACTACAGTGTCGATTTGAAATACTTCTCTTGGTTTTAAATTCTACGTTTGCATAAGTACTATGACGAACCATGTGACAGATTGCGAAATTTAAAATGGTGGATCCAATATAGCGGCTGAATGTCAACGATTATGCTCTCTGCAACTAAATTTTCTCAAATCGGCTTGTAAATAGCTTCTCAGGGGTTTTCGAGGTCGCTGATTATGATTATGTAGTCAGAATATCGGAATCCAGGATGGCGGATCCAATATGGCGGACTTATGCTAAACAACCAAGCATTTAGTGACCCAAATTGTTTAAATCGGCTTATAAATGATTGCTGGAAGGTATTCGTTGTCGCCAATTGAGATTCTGCAGTCAAGATGTCAAAATTCGACAAGACGGATCTAATATGACGAACTCACGCCAAACATTTCAGCTTCCAGTGACTGAAATCGTCTTGAAAATGATTACTTGTGGCCTTACGAAGTCGCTGATAACAAATCAATGATCAGATTGTCAGAATAAAAGAAAACAGACTCAACGTGCTAGTCTTCATCAGAAGTTGAACAAAACATCTGGTTGTTCAATCCACTAACGATTGCCTCTCACGAACCGGGGTGATTTTTGAATGTTAGTCCCTTTGCCTCTCGCGAACCAGGATGCTTTTTGAACTTGAGTCCCCTTGCCTTTCACGAATCAGGGTGCTGTTTGAATGTGAGTTTCCTTGTATCTCACGAATTCGGGTGCTTTTCACAGTTTGTTCATGCTTCATATAATATAAGTGTGGTAGCATCCGGAGCATTGGAGTTCCTCCTAATCAATAGCCTTAGATCTTTTTCAACTTCAAAGCAATGATTTTTCAATATTTGTGGGACTGCTGGAGCGTTGTCAAACCTGCTTTTCAGAAACCTACTAGCTTTGTCATGCTCTTTTCAACTGCAGAACAAAGTCGTAATATTCTGAAAATGCTTTCGACCCATTTCAGTGAGTTTTTCAGGAGTTAAATTGGTTTCAGTTGGCTAACATAAAAGACTGTTCCATGCTGCTTCTCTTTCGAATACAGCTCCAATACCATTTGAAGCACTCACCACGCGCAGTTGCATAGAAACTCCTATCAGCTTTTATAACCAAGTCATTTTTATGATGAATGAGATTAACCATCTAAAACTTATTCTTGGAATGTTGTTTCGCACCATCGCTAAAATAAATAATTTTCTTCACGCGAAGACTTCATTTCACATATGGTATCAACATTTTTGGACTGTATAAACTGCAGCTGTATCGTGGTGTGTGCTACTTGATAAGGATACTATGCTCTTGTGTTTCAGTTTAGAGTTTTCCTCATACTAATACACTACAGTGAATTAAGTAAATTAGTAGCTATTGAAATGAAACGCTTGTGATGCATCTCGAACTACGTATTTGTAATTTTCATTGGAATCCAATACAATGAGAACTTCTCCCTCACCCAGATTGTTCTTCTTAAATTGAAAATACTGCGAGTGTTGTTTGGAGATGAATGATTGAGGTTTTAAGACTAATAACTTATTGCATAATTCTTCTGCAAAGTCTGTTATAGGGGGTATTTGAGTTTATCAAGTCGCCCTGTCTGTCGCAGTCCAGGTACTGAATCGTACATTATCGACGTTTTCTCCTTCCAATAATTGTTATTGAAGTTGTGAAAAACTCGCAACTCCTAGACATTTTTCACATTCATCAAGACAGAAATTTGCATTACGATTCTCATCGTCATTCACAGCACGATTCTTACAAGTGATTTCTTGTAAGCAGCCTTTATAACCACTTATCGGGTTTTTCGAATTCTGGGCGAGCTGCTTAATGTCACAGAAACAACATCTTTTTGGCCGGGCATGATTCTACTGTTTGCATCATCATTATAAAAGTCTTTTATTTTGTCTACAGTAGATTCCGGTAATGGTTTAACAGTTTTCGCTGAAGTGTCTGGCAAAATCCCTTTCGGAATTCTAAGATCTTCAGTTTTTTTGCAATCTGCCTGCTGCAGCTGGATTCTTTTGCGATTTTATTAATGCTTCATGCTTCTGAAGCTATTGTAAAAATACTCAATGTTTAAGGATCATTGATCTGTAAGGTAGGAAATTTCTCTCTTAATTCACTTAGCATGTCTTATAGTTTAATTTATTTTTGTGAACGAACTATTGCGCTATTATTAACTTTAGATGATGTTGGAAAATCAGGAGTGAAGAATTCATTTTAATCCATACCAACATCATTTTGACTAACATCCGATAAATTACGAGATGTTCTAGGATTTGCATCACCACTTTCATGTTTGGCCCTTCTGTAATGGACACAAATTTCAGCATTATCGGGAAGATCTGGAAATTTTTGTTTCAGATTCTTATATGCTAATTTCAAATCTTTGCCTCTGTGGCCCGTGAGACCAAAATTTCTGTAAAGATTGCAGCATCAATCGCGATGTTTGTCGCTTGTCTTAGATATACTTTAAATTAAACTGATGAACAACTTGAATTTATGAAGACTTCGTGGAATACAATCTTTATAAAGGTCAAATAACTGAATAAAACTGTAGTTCTGAAAGTACCTGATTCCAAACGCAGTCCTGCAATAATCTGATTGAACGTAAATCTTTGAGGAAGACTAATCACATAAACGCTTCAGACACCGAGGGTGGAGCTGAATGAATATGAATAATCTATACTTCCGTGTTCTGAACTGATATAGACTTAAGGATGGAAGGACACATATCATCTCGCGAAAGTGGAAAAGTGAAGCTCTGCTTCTAGGATTCCCAATCGCTCCTTGCGAAAGAACGAGTGAAGCTCTGCCTCTACGATCCTCAGTTGTTTTCTAGTGAGAACAAGTGAAGCTCTGTCTTAGTGTTCCTCAATTGTCTTTTTTAGAAGAAACAAGTGGTGCTCGGCCTCTGCAATGCTCAATTGCTCCCTGCGAAAGAACAAGTGGAGCTCTGCCTCAACGATCTTCAGTTGTTTTTTTACAGAGAACAAATTAAGCTTGGTTTGAGTGATCCTCAATTGTTTCCTTAAAGGAAACAAGTTAAGCTCTAACTCTATGATCCTCAGTTGCCCCTCATGAGATAACAAGTGATGCTCTGCCTCTGCGATTCTCAGTTGGATCTGCCTTCACGATCCTCAGTCGGATTTCCAGAGAGAATAAGTGAACTTCGGTCTTAGTGATCCCCAATTGTTTCTTCAGGAAGAACACGTGAAGAATCGCAATCAGCCACCTCGAAAACCCCCAAGTAATCATTTTCAAGCAGAATTGAAAAATTTGTGTTGCTGGGAGCTGAATCGCCCACACACAGCTGTCACATTAGATCCGCCATGTTGAATTTTAATATTCTGACTGCAGAATCTCGATCAGCGACCACGAAAACCTCCTAGCAATCATTTACAAGCCGGTTTCAGCAGTTGGAGTCACTGAATGTTGGGCTGTTTGGCATGAATCCGCAATATTGGATCCGCCATCCACATATTTGAGAAACTTACGTGATAAAAGTGTGTTCAATTCAGTTAGGAAGTAACTATAAAGTGTAAATATACACAGCTCTCAGCTGCACTTTTTGTCTCAGAAAAAAAAAGTTTCGCGAAACATCCTACACATACTATAAAATTCTTCCACACCTTAAAAATACCATAGTCATTTCACATATGGACGAAAATAGTGGTGTTCAGGAATAAATATAAAAGCAGAAATAGAATCTAGACGCGAGAAGCCTACTTCTGAAATATAGTTATCACCTGAGGAAACTTCAATCAAAATGGAGAGAAAATGCGGACGCCTAGAAATTTATCCATTTGATAGCAGGGTAAATGCTAAACGTGAAATGCATAATCTTAGAAAAGGATCCATAATCAACTGCTACATACACAGAAGTAACTCTAGTTATAGATCCAGAGATGAGTAAGAGTAAAATCAAAAACCAATTTTTCGAATATCCCTCAATAAATGAAACCTCCTGTACCCAAATATAATTTAACTCAAGACCCAAAGATTGATTAAGAGTATCTGTATCTTTGCTAACAGATAATGAGCCGATACCTGTCCAAATATGCTGAAAAGCTTATCTGGTCATTTCTTTAATCGCTAGGCATAAAATACAAGCCATTTCGCTTATAAATCTGGAAACGTTCACAAAGATTCAGCGGTAATGAAAACACCCGATCGCATTAATATAGCAGGTCTTGAAAGAAAACAGCCTTTTTGTATTCTGTCTTTTTCTTGATGATTTTGAAACTCTGCATAGCAACTGCGCTCAAGTGTTACATTAATAGAACTAAAAGTGCAAAATAATGTAGCGTTACTTTTTACTTAAAAAGGCGTTGATTTAAAATGTGAACCGCGTAAACCTTTCGTTATTAGGCGAGAAATGTCCTCCTTAAAAATAGAATTAAGACAGGTATTAAGAATAGCGAAAAACAGGTTGAATAAATAATTTGAAAATGTTAAGAATGTTTTGTAGTTTGCTCCACTCCTGGACTCCGTCAGGAGGAAAGCCCCCCGTACCTCCACCCATCAATGCCACACGTCGCTTGGTCCCCGTGGCCTTACGTACTAGTGGTACATATTGTACAACTATCTACACTCAACTCTCGAGTTAGGGCGGGTCCCGGCTATTGCTTACTTTGACCGTGAGACTCTTCCGAGAATTTCCACCAGGAAAACAGTCTAGGCCGTATGAACCATTTCCAGTAGGAATACATAATATTAATTACCTGCATTTTGTACAAATGTAAATTCTTGTTATCATAAAGGAGGAAACTTTTTTAATAATGGATAATAATCAATAAAAAGATGATTTTCCGCTTGTATTCAAAAATAAATCCGAAATATGTACGCGAGTGCACGAGCTGCTCGCTTTGTCGCTACGGTACTGCGTGATTGCTTCAACAGGGCCGTAGCGAGGCTGATGCAGGCGGTGCGGTGCGCCGGGGCCCCCGACTACGAAGGGGCCCCCAGAATCAAAAGGCTTTACCAAAAAAACAAGTTTAACAAAATATTTCTTCGGGTTCTTAATTTTCAAATAACATTTTGAAGAATTGAATAAACATAATGATCGGTTTCATAGAAAAGTCAAAAAAATTAGGAAAAAAACGTTAGAAAGAAAATTACCAAATTTTAAACAATTTTCATAATATTTACCACAAATTTTGTGATTTTTATCAGAAATCTATTTATTTATTGAAATAATTTCAGTTTAATCTAGATTATTAGGGTATTTAATTCGAACATTTAATTCCTTAATTTCAAAAACCTATAGTTATATTGTGCGCATACGCATATGCCTTTGAATTTCCCATACTGCTGTCTTCCGCAAGCGCTGCTAACTTCAAGTAGCAGCAATATATACAACTTGGTACGATTATTGTTTTCTATATTGGCATATACATGCGATATGCTTGCAATTTGCAATTTGTTGAAGCAATATGGAACGTACATATTTAAGTGGTCACGAAAATAGGGCGGAAAAAAAGCGTAAAGAAAGTGCGAGCGTTAAAAATACAAAGAAACTGACTTCATGGTTCTGTAGTAAACAAGATGCCAATATCGTTCCAGAAAAACATGCCGATGGATCTGACGGTAATTAAAATTAATTTACGTTGGAACATCATTATAAACATTTGATGTAATAGCTATCTCATGTGCAAAGTCATAATCTTTTCAATTTTAACGTTCATTGGAGCTCGATTCGCTGACAAACTTGTAAAGTATTTGCTGTTTTCAGAACGTGGAAATAATGAGGTTAGGGCTTAAAGAATATGCCTGACAGTTTTTTATATTATTAGTAAGTATGATTGTAAAAGAAGTATATAATGTGAATTTCAACATATTGGAAGACAAATACCACTTAGTTCATACCTCAATAGTCTTTTGATCATATTTTATAATAATAAAACGCTAATTTCTTTAAAGTTTTTACTTAATTTCCACGCTTTCCATATGAGTTGGATACATTTTTATTTACTGTCTGATTATTTGTTTAATTTCAGTAGAACAGCAAAAACGATTTTTTGAATGTTATAATGGTATATAAAGAAAGATAAAGTAATTTTCGAATAGATGTTCTATATTCATTTTGAAACTCCAAAAAAAACTAACAGTTGTCAGCCGATTTCTTCGGGTGAACAATAAAATTCTGGTGGATACTTTTAGTACGTCAGAAAATCCAAAAAATTCATCCAACACAGACAAATCAGAAAGCGATATTGTCACTCATGAAAGTTCTGGCTCAAATAAGGTACAGTATACATAATTTTAGAAAAAAGATGTATTTGCATGTATTTGCGTGTATTTACGTGTATTTGCATTCTCTCAGGTATCACTTTCATCACCCAACCCACTTCTCTTTCGTCTAATGACATTCCGGCTGTAATTACCGATATGAAAATCAAACACGCCATCATTTCATCTGCTCCAAATCAACCGCAAGGTTCTTTTCCGCGGGATGAAAATCAGGAAAATCGTTGTTTCTCAAATACGTATTACTATACCGTCGGGCAGTCTGGATTAAAGTTGAATAGAAATTGGCTGTGCTACTTGTCGGAACTGGATTGCGTTTATTGCCAACCTTGTTGGTTATTTCCGCAAGAAACGGTTGCTGCAGCTTCAGCACAAAATGCGTGGACCAAGGGTGTAAGGAACTGGAGACACCTTTCGGCGCGGATCCAATTTCACGAAACTTCACAAAACCATACAACTTCGTGTTTAGTTTACGAACAACGGCAGAAAAAATGGATTATTAGACAAAGTATCTGGAGAAGATTTTAAATCCAAACGAAATTTCTGGCGTGAGGATAATAGAGCGAACCCTCGATGTGACACTTATGTTGGCTTCTTGTAACCTTGCTTTTTGTGGTAGCAGTGAAAAGATAACGGATCGTGGAAAGGGTAATTTTTTAACTGTTGTGGAAGTTCTCGCGAAATACGATCCCATCATGCAAGAATTACTACAGATTCCGAAAGGATCTGTGAATTATTTGAGCCCTCACTCATAAAACGAATTTATATCGGTCCTTGCAGATCAGGCTAATGATGACATCAAGAGGCAATCACAAAATGCTCTTTTCTTCGTGATCGTTTCAGATTCAACCCAAAACAAATGCAAAGTTTATCATTTGAGTCAAATTTTTCGGTATGTCAAAATTATTTATGACTGTGCCGGTAAATCGCTGGAGCACAAAATATGTGAAGTATTCGTAGGTTTTTACGAAATTCAGGATCCATCTGCAAAGGGGCTCTCACAGCAATTTGTTGAATTAGTTGAGGAAAAAAGGTTGCAAATGAGGAAACGTTGTGGGCAAACATACGATGATGCATCCGTCATGAGCGGTTTATTAAATAGCGTCCAAAAGCAAATCAGAGAAAAAGCTTCTTATGTCTATTTTGTTCATTGTGCAGCGCATAATTTGAATTTGGTATTGTATGATGCGCTCAAACAAAATTCTGGAAACAGCTGTTTTTTCGAAAACGTTCAAGACGTATACAATTCCTTCGGGAAAAGTATAGTTCGCTGGAAAGATCTTCAATTCTCTCGTAACGATGAATTTTCAGAAAATTCCAATATGACTCTCAAAACTTTGAACCCCACTCGCTGGGCTGGTCGATATGATGTTGTTGCAAAAATGCGCGATTCTTTCGACAAATTCCTTCCTGAAGCTTCTAAATTGTGTGCAAAGTTGAATATTCCAAACAAATTTGAAGAGAAGAAAACGAGAAGAAAAAAAAGCATTTCGATGAACTTTGCGAAGACGAAAGACTGACTGACCGCGAAAAATCCTTTAAAGTTTCTATTTTCTATCTCATGATAGATACGATTTTCTCAGAGCTGCAACATAGATTCGAAGGAATGACTTTGCTTCTGGAAACATATAAAGTCATGTGACCACATTTCATTGCCAATTCCAGTGAACAAGAAATAAGGTTAGAGGCAGAAAAGTTTGCCCTGAAAATTCTCGATTACATATCCGCATCTCTTCCTGCGCTCAAGAGTTACATTTGTAGAACTAAAACTGTGAAATAATGTGGTGTTACTTCTTACTTAAAAAGACGTTGATTTAAAACGTTAACGGCGCAAACCTCAAGTCATAAAGCGAAAGATGTCCTCGATAAAAGTGGAATTAAGACAGGTGTTGAAAATAGCGGAAAGCATGTTGAGTAAATAATTTCAAAATGTTTAGAAAGGTTCGTATTTTGCAAGTTACTAAAGATTAGAATTCGTTTGCAAATGCTAGTTTAAATAGTTAAATATCTATCAGTTCTTATCAAATATCTAGAACTGGAAGTAATTATCTTTATTCCCAACAAGCGTGCTTAGAGTAAGTAAAGCCCCCTGGAAAAATGCATAATGTTGTCATTTATCGAACTGTACATGTCAGGCGGGCACATTTTCTCAAGTTGTACATGTCGAACGTGAAATCTCTTTGATTAGAATCGAAAAAGGATATCATTATTTTTTGTTGCAAAATGAAAATCTCGTCATCTTTAAAGCGTTAAAATAATTTTAAGAAGGCTAATTTCGCGATTTTTAAAAACGCTTCAATAAATATGACATTACTTTTATTTATAATGATGAAATAATGGCGTGTTTTTCGATTCAGATTGAAGAGGTATAAGGTTCGACACCTATACATTAAAAAAAAAAGTTTAATTGAATTTCCCTTTTTTTCTCAAGATGAAGATTTACAAAATATTGAAAAAACGAATTTTCTCAAATTTGAAAAAATCAATATTTTCGTAATTTTATTATCAAGCAACAACCGGATTTATAACAGGGCCAGTACTGTGGAAATACTCATCAAAAATTGAACGTCAGTAACTAATATTATATAATACGTACATCAATTCTTAAAGGTTGCTTTCATGGAAGTCGTATAACTTTTTATACATTGGGAGAAAAATAGTTATTAATTCCAGAATTTGGGACGGGATTCATTAACAGAATATATATGACAATCGACATGCTTTAAGAATGTATATTTACCAATAGAATTAAGGACCATCACTAAAACGAAGATCCAGAAGGAAGCACCAGTGATAGTCTTCATGTTTTTCTAATGATTCGACGATAATGATATATAGAGAGTTTCTTGAAAAGTTTCACTATGTGAATATAACTTATTCTACAAGATATATAAGCATGTATATAAGACGGCATCTCTATATCACCGTTATCTAAAAATTGTCGCACATATTTTTAGGATAGATTAACGAGAAAAAAAGTATTTTTGTATGATATTTGAATTTCATAAATCTCTTTTTCCCCCTTTGACAATCTAGAGCAGTATAATCCAGAAAGACCACAGTCATTGTCAATATAATGTTGCAAGGCCAATCAGCCTGTTACACGTTATCAGTCATGTTTGACTCACGTGCGACGCGCTAGAAAGCCGTGTAACCTTGTAAAAATTTCAAACAAGATTTGAAGAATTTCAAAGGATTTGAAATCTTTTGGGATATTTCAAAATTGTCCAAGTCATTCTCGAGGGATTCGCAAAATTGCAGGGGATTTTGAAGGATTTTAATTTTTTGAAGGGATTTAAAAAAAATTGCATGAAGTTTTAAACAATGACGGAAGTTTTGGAGCAATTCTATAGGTCCTGTAAGGTTTTAAGATATAAGTCAATACTTATTGCTTATTTAATTACTTATTTTGAAAAAAAATGATGCATGCTTTTCGAAAACTCATATTCGTAATTTTGATTTAAAATATGCTCTGAAAAATTGAATTCGAAATATGGGGACGATTGAAAGCAGAAAGTTCAAACACAGTTTTGGCAAAATTTGAAACGCAAATTTTCTCAAATACTTGATTTATAAATTTATGAAATTCGTATCACACCTGCGTGTACATTCTCTATATGTTTATTTATTTATTTTTTCAAATGTGAACAAGAATCATTTTCTTCCACTTTTTTCGAAACTTACATTATAATAAATTATATGCTGTATAAATTTGTGTTCAATATTTATATTTTCATATTTAAAAACTAAAAATATGTCGCTTTGTGTGCACTCAGACATTATGATTTTTTTAATTACGTATGCACAAATATCAAATTTTTATTGACGTGCAACTCTTATAATTTCCTATATTTCACTTCATTTTATATTAAGTCTATATTTTAGTTCAAATCTTCCCCCATGGCGTTTGCTTTATTATTCTCAAATTGAGTCTAGCGCTATTTCTTGTCCAATATGGTTGCCGTTTGACCAGAGCTTCCTATTGGTTCACTCTGCTTCAGTTGCGCGTGGCTAGACCATGTATTTTCAGATCATGATCCGACTATGATCCGAGAATACATGGATCCGACGTTCGAACTCCATAATAATTTCTGAAACATCGATCCAAACTCGAAATACGTAGAAATTCGAAATAAAAAATATGAGGCTGTCCTACGCATCAAGACGCATTTTTTTCATTCTATTTTTTTCCATTGGAAAAATAGTTCCCGAGCTTAAAATTAAAAAAATTTATTTTCGCACATATCGAAAATCAATGTTTTCTGAAATATAACTTGCGATAACTCGCTCAATTCACTACGAAATGATTCAAAATCGCAACCATTTCATTTGGTTGAATCTAGCGGAGCCTTTAAGTCGTAGTCGTACGATTAATTAAGAACTTTAGAGTAATAAAAAAATTACTTGCCCCCTCCCCCCCCCTCGAAAAAATAGCCTAAACTTTAAATATCATTACTTCTTGTGTAGCTGAGGGCCTGATCAACCATCAACATTCTCAAGAAGCTCCTTTTAGACTCAAATTATATTTTTGTTTATTTCATATAATTTTTTTATGCTGCTATATTATTTTCTTCAGGAGATTATTATGTAATCATATATTCTTGTCTCTCACTCATGGAATATTGGATTATAGCTTTAGAGTAATCATACCTTTATAAATCATATTATTCATCTTGTTATTAATATTATTCGAGTATTATTGTTGTATTAAATTCATTATATTTTTAGTTTTTTAGTCTTATCATTATTATTATTATTATCATCATTGTTAATAATATGTTTTTTCCTTTTTGAATCTTTTATCATATATTTTATTGTTTTGCTACTGTCAGTTATTATAGTTATTCATACATGTTCATTGTTAGTGAAAGTTCAGACTTTATCTATATTCATGTTATTCAATTTTTATCTTTACTCAACATTGGAACTTTATGAACTTTTTGCCATTTGCCGACAAAACTGAGTTTATATTTTTATAAATAATTAATTTTAAGGAACGATGTAACGCTGGGAAGCAGAGCAAACGAAACGAGCAGGCAGCATACACAACAGAACGACGTCGAATGATTTCATTGGCTCGCGCGTCCCACAGTTCCGCGAAGTGGGAGAACCGCGGAAAACCGCGAGAAACTGTCCTCTCTTCCACTCCGTCAAGAATCAATAGCGCACGATTCTCCCACCGAGCCGAGCTGGCGCGCGCTCTGAGCATAAAAGAGCATGCTCCAGCCACACTCGCCACGCTGAGTGATTGACAGGTAGAGATTCCGGTGATCGATGAGTTGTCGAATTGATCGACTGGATTGAGATCAGGAGAGCAGCCAAAGCAGCAAACCTAAACCGAACCAGCGACAGCGAGTGCAACAGTGACAGTTTGTCGCTGAGCACAAAAGCATCAGGGAGGCGAAATGAACATCTTGTCTCGCTAAGGGACATCCAGGATTACCAGGATTTCCAAGACGGATTCTCGGTCGAATCTTCAAGGAGAAGCAAAAAACGTAAGTGCAATAGTATTGGATCAACTGAGTCAAAAGACAAAAAGATGACATTCGATAGCAGCCATAATTCCTCCGAACCCAAAAAATCCCGGATTCCTCCTATAAATGATATAGTAGACGAAATTAATCATCCATTCATCGTGCTGCATAGAAGCATCAAGAAATCCTGCCAGTACAGTCCGATTATTTACAGTTCCAAATCTGTAGTACATTCCATTAACATCTCTTATATAGAGGATTATCGCGCCACTCTTGCAGCTCTTGACGAGCAAGGCTTTCAGTACTA
>JAUMHM010084634.1:0-12225 GCA_032362435.1 Melikaiella ostensackeni
CTCGTGGATTTTGCACCACGATAACGCACCGTCGCACAATGCCATCGTTATCCGTGAGCATTTGGCTAAAAACGAAATGAATACCATCCAACAACCACCGAATTCACCTGATTTGGCTCCCTGCGATTTTTCCTATTCGGTCAACTCAAGAAACCGCTCCGCTCCGGTTAAAAGATGATCTAAACATTCCAAATTTATAAATGGTCGACTTTTATTACTCTATAGAATAGAACAATTTTCCATTTAAATGTGTATTATATTTCAAAATGCAACAGTTAAATTTTGTAACAAAATTTCCATTAAAAAACCCACTATTGAATCTTCAATAGTTGAACTTTGTAGCAAATTCATCTGTTGATAATTCAACTGTTGAATTTTGTAGCAAATTCATTTCTGAAGAATTCAACTGTTGAATTTCCTGACAAGAAGAATAATTTTCGATCAAGAAAGATGAATTTCCAACAATAAATAATTTTTCACAAAACAGTTAAATTATCAGCTAAAATAAATACATTTTCCAATCAAAAATGAAATAATTGGATTTTCAGTTAAAGAAATTAAATTTCAATCAAGAATATAAAAAAATTTAAACATAAGACATTAATTTCAAACCGAATACCTAGTACAATTTCACACCTATAAAAATGACTTTCCGACAAAAATTTAGATATTAAAATGGACAGTTTCAAAAATTAATTTTTAACCAAATAGTTGAATTTTTAACCAAAGAAATGAATATTCAAATACAATGATGAAGTTTTTACCAAAAACAAGATTTTAATAAGGTAGTTCAAATTTCCACCAAGCAGTTGAGTTTTCAATTGAAAAAATTAATTTTCAACCGGAAAGCTACAATAATTCAATTTTTAGATTAAAAAATTATTTTTCAACAAAAAACAAAAAAAAAGATTCTGCAACTAGAGACATGAATTCCCAACTAAAATGATAAATGTTTGACCAAAAAGAAAGAAGAATAACAATGAAATTGTAACAAAGTAGTTTAACTTTCAACCAACTCATTTTTTTGGTGTTGAAACGTTTCAATTTTTATTTCTCAAGTTTTTAAGGAGTTGAATTCTTTATTTCGAGGGCTAGGTTGTACCATTTCTCAACAATTCAAATTCAAAATTGTTCTAACTTAAACACCCTCAATTAGAAAATAGTCCACTATTAAGTTGTGGAATTCATTTAGTTTCACGTTCCAATTCTTGGAAAGTATACCGTTCCAGGTATTCCTTTATGATTGTTCAATTGCAAATGGTACCTGAAGAACAAAAGTGTGCTTTCAATTTTATATTCTACTACTTCAAATAAATTGAATTTAAAAGTTATTTTCCACGATTTCTGTGTTTTTGGGGTCGATTTTCTACCAAAAAAAAATAACATGAGCGAATCTATGTATTCGGGCTTATGATTCAAAATATTAATAGCTTACAATATTATGTTCATGTCAATTCAAAACTATAAAATTCTGGATATTACAGGTTAAAATGAATTATTTAACTAAGCATTGGTTTCAATGATTTTTTTCATTAGAAAATAAAATTATCCTCAAACAATACAGATTTGAAAGATTCAAAAGAGAAAACAATTTAAATGTTTCGATATAATACTTCATTCAATTTTCAGGTAGGAACAGTTCTGTCGGATACAGTGCCAGAAAAGGAAGAACCCCCGAGACTCATTGCAATTGGAGATCAAGATCTACCGAATCTGAAAGTTTCCACGTATGTCGACGGAAGAGCAGTCTCCACAGACGAACCTGTCGATGGGCTAATATATTTTCATGCATTGTATTGGGTTTTCATTGTTGCATATGCTCCTGAAGCTAAAGTCGCATTCACTTTTATAAGTTTCATCATACTTCAAAAGAAATTTGAGAAAAGTTATAAAAATTTAAAGACTGTTGTACCAGTTTCAGAATCCTTGAATCTCTCTTCAAATACCGACGCTGAATTTGAATAAATTATTTCAACATAAATATAACAATAGTTTTTGGCAAAGAATAAAATGAAGTTACTTTGAATGAAAATATTATTGTATAATTTCTATATTGAATATCACGAAATAATTTTCAATAAATGTGAGCATATATAATAAGTAATTCATCTATGTCCATAATTTTGAATAAATAAAGTTCTTTTTTTCTTCTACTGATCTCACTGATTTGGAGGATCAAAAAAACTTGGTTTATTAGGCATAAGTGAATAATTTATACAATGCTCATATTTAAGAAGAATTATTTATTTCCCTAAATTGTTTAATCCTTACTTTTGTATTAATTTCATGTTTCTAATAACTGAAAGCCAACGCATAAGTTTGATTAATTTCAACCATCAATTGACTCAAATTAACTTATAAAGTCCATTTTACGTACATCAAGCGGCTCACTTTCAATCAAGCCCGTCACTTAAAGTCATGTTATAATCATCAGTTGACTTTCAACTGGCAAATGATCCTTTTGCTTACATCTGAAAGTCAACCGCCTTTTCTTACTGAAATTCAGATTCTTGTATTACTGTGTACCCGACGGATATCCACTGTCCGTGCGAAATCCGCTGGGGCTCGAAATTATAATTATTATATTAGTTCTGCAAAAAAAGTAACAAAAATGCCGGACAAACCGCTTCCTTATCAAACTATCACATCTTACAATGATTAATAATCATCGTTCGTTGAACTATTCATATTAATCAACATTAGTAATTTATTATTAGTATTCTGACACTGTAAAAGTGTGATATAATATTCTTAACTCTAGTCGCGGTGTAAGAAATTCATGTTGTCAGGCTACAAAATCGACATTAGGGAAATAGAAATGTGATGAGTACAGAAATTAATACCAAGTACTATATGATGTTCAACAGGCATATGAAATTTAGTGCATTCTCAGAAAAGTGACCTTTTATGATGACAATTAAGCTAACGCAAAGTTTTATCAAGCAGCCACGCTAGAGTTTTACATTTGCCCTTCGGTAAATGAATCATCAACTTCGTTACAATTTCCTCTCCAATGGAGGACCATACTTGACACTACTAAGCTCGGAACAAGTATCAACAATTACATCTCTTCCCATACAAATAATTTTACATGAAAAAGACATTTGAACTAGACGATACGAATAACAAAACATAAAGATGAGAGATTTGTCGGGCCCTTTTGTTACTTTCTTGTGCAAGACTAATATAATTATAATTTTGAGCCCCAACGGATTTCCCACGAACATTGGATATCCGTTGGACATGCGCTGAAGTACCAGATATCCTGTTTTGCGGACGTTGTGATGTGTACACGTTTGATTACTTGAGTGAGATTTTTTTACTTGCTAGCCATTTTTCTATCTCTATCTTTCCCTTATTACATTCTTGCAACCAGGTAAGAAGTTAATTAACAAAAAGTGTCACTTGAAAATGGTATGAGTTTTGACCGACGATCGGATATCAGCATTTTTCGTTGAATACTTTTTTGTAATATTCGTAATTTGTTTCGAATTGATCAATTTTTGCTTCCACTTTTCTTGTCCTGTGTTGCTCGACAACTTTTTTCTACTTATTTCAAGTTCTTTTTTTGAAGTAACCTTTTTTGTCCTCAAGTGAAATTCTTTTTTATTCCCATGTAATATGATTATTCTTTGAATATCTGCTTTGGAGATATCAGTTAAGAGCACTAAAATTATAATTGACGGTTTAGATTCCTATTTCCATCGATACCGGGTAGACTATTAATAAAAAGGCTCAAGTGTTCGGTACTACCCGACTCTCTCCTATTCCAAATTATACGTAGATTTTTTTTTGTTCTCAGGGCAACCTCAGAAAAGTACTTTAATTGAAGATATAATGAACGCCGAAAGAAAACATGTACTCTTAAGCTGAAAATTTGATTTTTTTAAAAACTTTTTTTCTTTAATATTTGACCTTTTTCTCTTTCTCATAAAATCGAAATTTCCGCGGATAAATCCAAGTTCAATTTACAATTTTCATTTTCTCAAATCTGATAGACAAAATTATATAAGAGGATCTAAAACCTATGTGAGCTATTGCTGAAATTGAAAAATTGTGTTTTAAGAAATGCCACTCATCTCGTAGTAGAAATAAATCCCAATGAAAACATCTGCAATTCAGAAAAAATTGACAAGTACAGTTACAAAAACTAATGAAATCAAAATTGGAATAATAATGAAAAAATAAAGAGAAACCTATTGCTTCATTTATTACATGCTTGGATAGTGATTTATGTACAATTTTTTTTATAACTGATAATACCAAAATTGCATTTTGTTCAAATCATTTGACTAATCAACGTAATATTTTTATTTTTATTTTTTTCAGACGACTCGGCCAACTTCAATTTAATAAATTGATGCATCTGTTCTTGGTTGATTTCTTACTTTTTCGTTGATATTTTAAAGTGGTTCTTCTAAGTCCTATCAGAAAATATGAACGTAACCAGAAGGACTAGATTTTCTCATCAAATTATCGAAAAATCACTTTAATGTCGTCCGTGCTAAATAAGACTGCTTCTTCGCACTCGTTAATATCAGAATCCCGTTTGCCAACTCTGTATATACTCTATTCGCTGAGAGAATAACCTACAGGCGGACCAGCTTACGTCCATTTTGCGCATCTATGGTATTGAGTGCCTGCTTCAATATTGGACACTTTCACCCAGGCAACTCCTTCTTTGACAGTATCTCCACCCAAATACGTAAAGATGCGAGTCTTTAGGTTATTCTCTCAGGTAATAGAGTGTAGAATAATACCCTAAGGGCTTAGATGTAGCCAGGATTTTCAGAAAATCAAATTTTTTCAAATTGTATTTTCTAAGAGTTTATAGTTTTCAAAATATAGTGCGGAAACTTTTATCCCGAAATTCGCAAAATTGACGAAGTTACTGGTGATTGACCAGGGTACCCTAAGCAAAATTTAGAACTGCCCAACCTGACAGTACAGAAAATAGAAATACCTAAAAAAGGTCTTTGCTTGCCGAATTCACGACCAGCCATATCTGCTTGGTTAGAAGCAAAAGACAGAAGACATAAAAGTCATTCGAAAGCTAAGGAACAACCATGGTTGAAAAGTATTATCTAGAGACCAGAAAAACTACCAATCACTGATACAGATGATGACCAAGCGAAAAAAAATCCCTTAAAAAAAACGCATTTAATAGAAATTGTACGTTGAAGAAATGTATACTAAATCTAAGATTTTGTTCAAAATTCATAGAAATATATTTAATCATATTGATAAAAACAAGTCACGATTTATCAATAACAGGAATATAAATTTCCATCGAATTTTTGATTTTATGTATAATTTTTTAAAGTGAATAGAAGAAAAATGTTGCAACTACCCATTTTGACTTTTAGAACTGCCCATTTAAATTTACAACTGGCCGACTTGGGTAGAACTGCCCTTTACGGTACATAATGTCTCTTTTGTATATCCTTTATGATTGTCTATAATCTTCTTTTCAGAAAAGGGCGTAGCTCTGTGGTGATTATAAGGAACATGGGTTTCCTGGTTTCGCCTGCCAACGAGCGCACGTACTCACTATGATCACGAAATTGCTTGTGAACTTTAAACGCGTTTTCCTCTGAACGTGGTTTTCAAAATCGATGCTCACGATGTTTCGAGAATGGATAGGTGGATTTTGATGAAATTTGAAAACAACATTTTTCGATGGCGCCATTTTGTTAATTTTGTTTTTCTTCCAATTTTTCTTTGCGAAGGACTTATTGATACATCTCTCATTAATAATTAATTATGATATCTCGTTCCCGATGAGCTGACAACTTTGAATCATGGGCACCGCGAAATTTGAAGAAAAAAAATGGTTTACACTAGCGCCAATTAAATATATTTATTGTTGGTTTTTAAAAAATGAAATTCATAAAAGTACTTCGCGGTATACCCTCTTTCGAATAAGAGAAACCGTAATTGAATAAAGTAAACGGTTATTGAGAAGAATAATCCCAAAATGTACCTACGTTTTTACTTTTCTGGCTGCATGTAAGCCCTTAAACTCCTAGTCCACCCTACCGATTTAAAAATGCCAGTTTTCGTCTAATAATTGAAATACTAGCTTTCTCCATGAATATGATAACATAATTAATTCAATGGGATTCTAAAGTATTTTTAGAAATTTCACGAGATTTGAAAGATTTTATCCAGCGGTGTTTAGTTTTTCTGTTTTGTTTTGTTCGTTTACATTCATAGGATTTCTTCTCAATTTAATAAATTTTTACGACTCTCAAAGATTTTAAGGGGTTTCACCGAATTTCTAGAAAACGAGGGAATATGAAATTTTAAGGGATTCTTTATGATTTTGAAGATTCCAATTGGGAAAGTTTTTCATTGAATCTCTAAGGATATTAAAGATTTTGTGTGATTTGAAAATTTTTTCCGAGAACTTTAATAAATATTCGAAATTTATCAATACATGACTGTGCGAAAATTTAGTAGTGATAACCTTGAAAAAAAGTTCAACAAAAGGTGCTTTGTTCAGAGAAAATTCAAATTCAAATTCAAAATGAGAAATTAGAAATTCAATTTTCCTACGAGCATATCAGTTTACTCAGAAATAATTTATTAAAGTAATAACTAATAACAATCAACGTTCTTTTTTAGATAACTAGAGATATGATTTTGATTTTATAACAAAAAAGGTTAATGTCTAATTTGTTTGTCATTCCAATTTTTCTCTTTATCACACCAACCTTGATATCGCATTTATCTCTATTGAACCTATTTGAAATCACATACAATTTTTTGATTTTTTTTTCAAACTCACGAAATTCATTCAGGAAACTTTGACATTGTTTCAAATCTCATAAGCTCTTTATAGAATGAAATTTTCTACAATTGTCTTTTTAGGAGGAGGAAATCAATTTCATGGCAAGATTTCTTCATCAGAACTTGCCATTTCTTACATTAATTCAGAAAATTATTTTCTGCAGCGATTTCTCGTTATACTTAAAATTCTTCTTTTTTTCACATCTTCAAAATAAGATAATCTGTAAAAATAATGGACCCTGAACAATGAAAGCCTAGTCCTGGGGGATAAAAACTACTTTAAAAACAATTCATTCATGATGAATGTAACATTCAGTTCACTATATCACGCAAATACCAACATTTTCGGCAGTTAGGGGAAAATCGGGTAACCCCAGCCACTCAAGATTTTGAATAAACTGTACTTTCTGCGATGATAAATCAGCAGAAATATAATTCAATCTTTTTCTGAAGCGTAACTTTTAGAATGTAGACTCATATCTTTCATTAATTTGAAAGAAAATCTGATGTAATTATTTCGTCTCTGGAAAACAAGTGCATTTTGTGAAATATGGACCAACCTCATTATCAAATATTTGAAGAACTACAAGAAACATTAGATTGGTTTTGATTCGGATGCATAAGTACACTTTCGAGCTATGTGATCTGTAATTTTCGTGTTTTAACTTCACGTATTTTCTTATTATTACCGTTTTTTTGTAACGCACAACAGTCGGGTAGCCCTAGTCATTTTGTTTTGGGTGCCCCCAGACAGATTGTTTCATGTCAGTTTTCATTTTTCTTCTGTCAAAAACTTATACATAACCTTTTTTTTTTTTTAAACGCAATAACCTGTAATGTTTTTTAAATTTTTCTGAGTATTATTGTTCTGGTGTATAAAATATTAAAGTCCTTATTTTGAAAACAGATTTCCAGTTGATCAATATTATGATATAATCTCCAAATATCGCGATTTTTTCGGTGACTGGGGCTACCCGACACACTTTTTGAATCTAAAAGTTCAGTTAAACATTCTCGTCGGGCAATACAGGACAAGAAACTTCGACCCTTTCTTTTCTGGAAACATTCCACACGCTCAGGTGAATGGGGGCGTGATCCAATGCCAATGCACGCTTAGACGGCGTTGACGAATCACTGTTGCGCGTTCCACCGCTCCGCCATTTTAGCTTTTCATTTCATCCGCATTCCACCACGCAGCGTCTGATTGGTCAATGTCGAATGTGCCATTCAACCACTTTCGTTAGAGGCGCTACAGGCAGTATCACTTTCAAGTGTCAACGACCAGATGGAGATCTGTTGAAGGATAAATAAAGAAAACTTGTACGGGATTTTAATTATGTGCAATTGTCAACGTCACGCTATTCGATGTAAACTTGTGAGTTTTTAAGTGCAGTGAAAATTTATAAGTGAATAAATGTTATTGAAAATTGAGTTTATTGTTTTTAATCATTATTATGATCATTACCACCTATCAAGTTTACCCCTTTACCTTTCAGTGAAAAAATTACTATCGCTGAATTCCGTCATTATAAAAACGTATTCGATGATTTTCGGCAATCTTCGAATTTCGAAAACGAGAAAAACAATTTCTCTCATTGGTAAAAGCAAATTTAGGAATGTAAAAATCTAAAACTTGAATGTCGGATTATGAAAAAATTTGAAATCGAGGAACGTGAGTTTAAAAGGAAATAAATACGTTGTTTAATAATTAATGAAATCAAAATTTCTGAGGATTTGAAATCTTAAGTTGAGTTTCAGAAACTTCAAGAATTAAGAGATAAAGGACTAAAATTATGAAATTTGAAAAATATAAGATTCAGGATTGAAATTTCAGAATTTTGATTTAGGAATCTGAAGGATATCATTCCAAAATACGAAACCTTCAAATTTAATTCAGAAATAATTGAAACTTCGGTTCAAAATTTGTGGTTGAAGAGTATTCTCTCATCGGAATATTGCAACAATCATCAACATTTAAAACTTGACGAATTGGGAAACCTCCGAATTCAAAATTCTGGAATCAAACTTATCAATACTTGCTCATTAAAATTCAAATGTTTCAAAATAATTGGAGCTATCTTTCATTGTGGCATCCAATTGAATAAAAGTCATTATGTGACAATTGTGAGACATGTCTCCCAAAAAAAAAACGACATGGTATGAGATTGACTATGACAAGATAAGAAAAGTATCCTGGCCAACTTTAGCCAAGGCCGCGCATATTTTAATTGTCGAAAAACTTATTGATTGTAGAATATATATATATATATATATATATATATATATATACATGTTTCAGATCATATTGATTCTCTACAATTACAGTCTAAATTAATAATTAGAGACAAACTTACAAAACTCATAACCACATGATCAACTGCACAACTATATGACAAAAAACGGTGATATCCCCCTCAAAAAATTTCAAAAAAGTAAAAGAAAAGTTTTCGGGCAATACAGGACACGAAAATAGAAACAAAAGTACATCAATTTGGAACTTGTTACAAATATCACAAAAAATTATCGAACAAAAATACTTACATCTGACCGTCGATCAGAACTCATACAATTTTCAAGTGACACTTTTTTTTAATTAGCTTCTTAAGTGGTTGCAAGAATGTAATGAGATAAAGATAAAGATGGAAAGATTGCTACCAGACAAAACAATCGCACTCATTTAACTAAACGTTAGAATCAGAATTTTATGATTGATTAGCACACTGAAATGTAAAATGTTCATTTCCAATTAAAATTTTTAGATTTTCTCATCAGCTTATCAAAAAGTCACTTTAATGTCGTCCGGGCTAACTAAGGCTGCTTCTTCACGCTCAATAATATTAGAATCCCGTTTGCCTAATCTCTCGAATAAAACCTTAAACGCCTAGCCCACCCTATCGATTTAAAAATGCCAATTTTCGTCTAATACTTTAAACACAAGCTTTCCCTAGCAACTTCATTAATTATCTAATTCAATGGGATTCTGAAGTATTTTTAGGGATTTCTCAAGATTTAAAGGATTTTATCCAGTGGTCTTTAGCTCCTGTGCTTTGTTTTGTTCGTTTGCATTCATGGGATTTCTACTTATTTTAATGGATTTTTACGACTCAAAGATTTCAAGGGATTTTATCGAATTTCTAGAGAAGGAGGTAATAAATTAAGCTTCATTCCAGAGGATATCCACAGACTTTAAAAATTCAAGGGATGTAAATAAATTAAAAAATCAAAGGATTTTAAAGATTTTAGAGGATTTTGAATATTTCAAGGGATTTCAAAGAATTTCATGAGATTTCTAAGGACTTTGTGTTCGATTTCAAGGGATTTTTAGACAACTTTGAAAAATAAATGAAATAAAATGAAATTTCAAGGGATTCATAGTGATTTCAAAGATTTCAAGGGGAAAGTTTTTTATTGAATCTCTAAGGATATCAAAGATTTGAAGGGGTTTTGAACGATTTCAACGAATTTCTAGAAAACTTTAAGAAATAAATTAAATTTTTTTTTAAGGTATTCTTCCCTTTTTCCTTGAGTAATTGAAAATTGGAAATATTTGAAATTCAATCATTTTGGTAGTCAAACAATTCAGGTCGATTGATAGTAAATATAAATCAATTGAAGGTAATTGTTTATAAGAAGAAGGGATTTTCTTAGTGGATTGTTAACATTATTTCCGATATTATAATGACTTTGCGAAGCTCTCCACCTGGGTTGATTGCTTGAGAGATGGATCAAGCGACTTGTGTCGGAGCGATGTTGTGAGATTGATTTAAAACCTATTCCTTTTCCTCCTAAACATCCCGTACCCAAATTTACCATACAAATTTCTTAATCCCCAGCAGTAAAACGAGACCAGAACGGAACGAGTTACGCTTACTCCGAAAGGGATTTGGCTTGATGGTATAATAAGAATAATAATAGAAGGTTTCAAATATTAAACTTTGATACTTGAAACTTAATAATAAATGACTGAGGGAAATTTTAGTAATGAGCAATTCTGCATTTGCTTAGAATTGAACGACTTTCAAATTGACAAGTTTTAAATATTTTGAACCAAAAGCCACCATTTCTTATGCAAATATTTAAAGTTTTGTATTTATTTTTGAGACGCCAAATTTGTGTATTAAGTCTCATGGAAATCAGTCAATTTTTAAACTTTTCGAAAAATTCAGCCCGTTTTTCATGAGAAATAGTGAATTTTTAAATTTCGACCCAAGATATGTGGTCATAAACCCGAACAGCGCCCAGCTAGTATTGAGTCTCACGGAAATATCTGTTTTTGAATTTTCCAAAAATTTAGGCCATTTGATTTTTATTTATTTTGATCAAATTGGCGCTATTTCGATTTAAAAAATGTCTAAAGATTTCATGAGATTTTAAAACAGTTTGAAGGAATTGTAAAGAGTTGGATTTAATTCAAAGAACGTAAGAGAATTTTACAGAATTTTAAAAATTTGTACATCTCAATTGAAAGTGGTAGTTAACCCGTTGACTGGAGTTGACTTATTTGGAAAGTTTTGAAAATAATTCAATGGTCTTAGAAGAATTCATATAATTGAAAAGACTTGACGAAATTCAAAATAATATAGATGTAATCTAAAGATTTCGACAGAATTAAAAAAAAATCTGTACAACTTAATTCAGTGTATCTGTCGACCAAACTTCACTAATTTTGTTGCTCCAAAAAATATATTTTCTAATTTTTGTATCTCGTCGCAAATTTGCCGTACGAAGCTGCATCAATGACAGTCATAACCTCCAGGAAATACGAAAAGTCACTGATGCAACTTTATACGACAACTTCGCGCCAAGATACAAAAATTCGAGAATGTCTTTCTCCCAAGAGACGAAATTAGTAAACACTGTTCGGCGGGTTAACTACTACTGATTTAGAATTCTGTAGAAGCCTTTGAATTCACTTGAAGTCTTGAATTCTTTTGAAATTACTTTTTGCATTTTTTCGACACCTTCAGAACACATGGTGGATTATTATGTATCCCTTGCAGTATTTCAAATTTTCTAGAATTAAAAAGAATTCTTAAAGTCCACTTGTACTCCTTCAAATTATTTTAAAATTTTTTCAGTGCTCTTGGAATCTTTACCAGACACGATGAATTATTTTGAATTTATCCAAGATTTTGCATTCCCTGAATTCTTCGAAATCTGTGAATTCTTTTGAATACTCTGAAACCTAGTTTTCGCTAATTAACGTTCATAATTTAAAATGTTTTCAAGCGCAGTCGACGCATTTAAAATTGCCGAGCTTAGCCTTTTTTGATGGGCGGCCCTCGAAAGACTCAGGGACTAGGAGAGAACGGGAGACTCCCGCTTCTCTCTCGCTCGTGGCTAGAGAGTGTATAGAGCAGGTCAATACGACTCTTCTCATAGCTCGAGTGAATAGCGTTTTTTTGGTGTATACTCGTGTCACGAGTTGAGTGC
>JAUMHM010084635.1:0-12225 GCA_032362435.1 Melikaiella ostensackeni
CATCCCGGGGTAGTACACCAATAATATCTGGTGTAGAAAGCAGTGAATTTAACCATTTAGTAGTAACACAATGTCCCAAGTTAGATGAGAACGCGAGTGATTTTGATTTTACAATTTACAATTTCGATCTGGGAAATAGTGCTATTAATTCTACATTTGTGGATAGATTTGATAAAACATTAAAACCTGGATATACGGAAAAAATTGAGTGTAAAAATAAAATAACGGATGGAAATAAATTGATAGATAAAAATGAAGCAAGAGAGGAAATTAAGGATAGAAACAGTGATCTCAAAGACGTTATAAAAACGGAAGAAAAAGTTTCAACGCCAGTGAAAAGTGACATGAAAATTAACCCCGGTCCAAGCACTCTAATTGCAAATAACGGAAATAACAATTTTACTTAAATGTTCGGAAGTAAATCGACCCCAAATAATGCTGCCTCGCCACTGCAATACATTCATGTCCCGAGTAACTAAACGGTTTGATTACGCGACGCGGTCGAAATATTCCTGCTTTTTGACGGGCAGTCAGGGTCATTGGGCCACTTTATTGAAGGTTGTAAGGAAGCAAAAGAAATGCTTCGTGCAACAGTTGAAGGAAATTCAGTATAATTATTGCGAGGTAGGCTCACTGAAAAAACGCGAAAATGCTTTCACGGCTGCGCTTTTTGAAATCGAGAAGAATTAATTAAAAAATTTAAAAAACGTTTTTTCACCGCCAAATCAGTGTATCAGTTACAGGAGGAGTGAGAAAGTATTTACATGTGAGAACAAGAAAATGTCTTGTCATACGCGAATAGAGTCAAGGAGATCGCGGACAAAATTATTGACACCCATAAAATGAATAACAATGGCGTAATTGATGAAGTTTTCAGAATAAGCCTAGAACATGATTTGTCTGATTGTTCCACTCGAGGCTTAAGATCAGAAATAAGAATAAGACCCACAGAAACGCTTCGTGATGCGACCACTGCAGCCCTTGAGGCTGAAAGAAAATTGAACGCATCCTAGATATTGGGGAAAAATGATAGAAAATATCAGGACAGTGTAAAAATTTCAAGCGACAAAACACGAACAAACCGTATAAATTTAGCTCAGGATGATACTGTTCATTGTCAAATTTGCGGAAATAAGGGCCATACAGCACCATTATGTCGAAAACTGGGTCAAAGTTTTCCAAATCGTGGAGATTCAAATTTTAAACAATCTACAAATCGAAATCCTCAGCGTCAATTCAACTCACAAAACCCGAGAAATTTTGAAACTAACCAAAACTTCCAAAACAGATAAAATTTCCCTAATAGACAAAACAAAACATCATGAAAGACAAGCAAGAGAACGCGATTACGTTGACGAGACCACGAGGAGCACTTTAGGTTAAGTAGGAGCAATCGTTTTGGCGATAGTACACTTAACAAAGGCCGATTTACATCTTCTTACTTTTGCCAAAACACTTGCCGAAATTGAAAGAATTAACCTACACGTTCCATACATAAGAGACTTCAGTAACATCCATTCTTATAATTGAAAATTCAAGAGAAAATCAAACGTCTCAGACGGAGTACAAAATTCCTTCTTCCTGTTCCTGTGACACGATGAGCGAGAATGTCGAACCACGTAACAAAGAGTCAACAGGTTCGCTCCGATGCCCGTCAGGATGAGCCAATCAGCGCGTGCCTCAGAGTTCCGTCGGTGTCGCCAGCCAATCACAGCATCTCAGCACTGTTATGTCCGCTATCCGCCTAGGAAGTACGTTACGAGATTCTAGCGTCAAAACGAAAAAGAAGTCTATTAATAAAGGGAGCCTGTGGGTTTAAATAAGCTTCGTTTCTCATCCTTTGTTCTTGAATAAAAACTCTTAGTAGTGGATTAGGAAAGGGACTTATCTCCCGCATTGAGTTGGCTGATGTTGGCGCCCTCTGCCATTACCGGAGATTCCGGCAATGGGCTTTCAGAAAGTGAGACTGGCCTGCCTATTGGTGGATCAGGCTTCCAGGTGGTGCGCCGTGATTGATTGAATACTCCTCGTACTTCAAGATGGCCGACAGTGCATGGAGATCTGAAGGCGGAACAGAGACGGAGTGATTTCGGCCTTTCTCCCTCTCCTTCTTCCTTGCGGGAGTACAATCCTATCGGCTTTCCGAAACTCTGGAGTGTTGCTATTCTCCAAAGTTGACAGCTGACTCTCGTATACATGATAAACAAACGAGACAAGGGAAAACACCTCGTCACAACTCACCCAACCCTGGCCGGGAACTATAGGTCGCTAATAACTTCGGCAAGGAAATTATTGTTAAATTCTGCGACATGCAGTATCCGGAAAACAGAAAAAATCTTTAGATTTATCGAATGATTAGCAAACTCCAAAGCGCTTTCCTTTCCTGGCGGTTCTTTCGGACAATCACGACACACAAATAATCAGGGTAACTATCATTTATACAAGATAGAGAAAAAAAATATATCTCGAGCACGACGGACGAAAGGAACGATAAAAGAAGGCGATTGTAGTTGTGGCCAGTTTATGATGATTCGGTTATGCTGATCGTGGAATATTGTTATCTGAGGTACCACACGAGACAAACACTTCATCACAACTGAATCAAAGGAAATATAACCCGAATATGATTTAATATAATTATAGATACCTTCTTTGTAAATTGGTGGGTGTTCTTCTTCTGGGCATTCGGTACATGGTTTTAAGGATTCGGTACTCGCTACGGGTCTTTTCACTCGTGCATCCGCCTCCATTTTTTTGTTTTGATACTTATTTATATTTCCTACAATCTAGGGGCTTATTGGCACACATTGGAGATTATAGGCAGTGTACAAGCTATTACTGGAAGTAAAAATGTAACGAATGAAGCTAAAATTGCAATATATAACTCTGTGCTCGCACCCACAGTGTTGTATGGTAGCGAGACCTGGACCTGGACCTTCCTTCTGTTAATACTTTTATTTTTAAAGTCGCATGGTTAATGAACAAAGATGCAGTATAGTCTACTTAGAAAGCGGCATATGGAGTTCCATATACCATTCGTGTTCATTGACCATTAAGACTTTCAAAACTAAAACGCGATGTTAACCGCAAGGGACTTAAATCTCTAACTGTTTGCGGGAGATGTCGGAGGAGATGGAGATCGCTAGACATGTACCTTGTGCCGTATATACGCTAAAAATAAGATGTATACTCTATTAGAACTCGATCTGCTAACAGAATATCTTGATCCGAAACGCTCTTTTGATACAGCAGATAGATAGCCAGAACTATTAATTCAAGATGATCTAAATATCTTGGTTCCAAGGTTCCCTCTAATACTACTACAAAATTATAAAATAAAAAATCTTTCAACTCTGACGCTTTCCAGTATTGAAAATCTGATATAGATCGTGGCATTCTTTTAACAAAAGATGGAGGGTAAATGCTAGCAATTCGTTGATCAATGATTTTAACAAAGGTAGACAGAGAACCTGAGTGAGCTTGGAATGCTCGAACGAACCATATACTCAGAAGTTTTTTCACAATGCTCAAAAAAACACAATCCATAGCATCAATAGCAGTAGATCTGATCAAGTTGAGTCTCAACATCCGTACGAAACTTCAATTCCTCTCCATGAGGTTAAACTCGAATTCCTTGCTATAATTGCCCTTCCATTTTGCATTTCGGACAACCGAACTGACGATTGTATTGTTTCATAATCAAAACAATGCGAATCCCTTGAAATCTTCTTAAATAAATTGAAATTCATAGATATTCTGTGAAAGCCTTCGAAATCTTTTGAAAGTCTTTTACAATCCTTTGCAGCCTTTAGAAATTATTTGAAATGCCTGAAAATCTTTTTAAGTCCCATGAAATCACATAACATTTCTTGTAATCTGTCAAATTGGTCTAAAATCCCTGGAAATCCTTCGGTATTCGTCGGAATCTGTTAAAATCACTTGAAGTTATTAAAAATCCTTTAAAATATTTTGAAATACTTGAAATTTTGTGAAAGCATTAGAAATCTTTGAAATCTTTATATTTGGCGTATACTCAAAATTCGAACGATCAAGGCCTTGGCATTGAAGAATTAATGAAAATTATTATTTTTTATTTAATGAAATGAAGCTTTATTTTCATATCAAAGTATATAATTTTAGATCTGTATTTGCAAGAACAATGAAATATTTTGCTACCATAATGATTACAAATTGAATTAAAAGTTATAAACAAACTGAGAGTCAGCAGCGGATCGTATTTTCAAATTTTAAATGTAATTAATAGAGTAATTTCAAGTCATTCAAAAGCCAGTCAAGTTCTCAACAAAAATGTATGCGAGATTTTTGAAATATTTCGTCACACCACTTTTTTTAAGATGGAAAAAAATTGAAAATTTTTTCTTTCTTATTGTTTAATGCAGGACATTTTATCCCTTTCATTTTTGTTCACCAAACATAACACAGCAAAAGATCTTTAAAATGGTTCCGATCTTGAAGAGGGGAAATTAAAACCTGAGGTTCACAATCTACCATAATAGAAATGCACCAATACTTTTTTAACGTTTTTGTTTAATTCGTGGCTGATTATGAATCCTACGATTTTTCCACCTTTTTAAGTTTGGCACCATTCGAAAGTTCTTTCTTGCGCTATCTTTTAGTAAAAAAAAATTATGAAATAAAATGTCCCTGTTGACAAAAAAGGTAAAGAAAGACTTTTAAGAATAGATTTTTTCTTAGTTTTCGTCCACTCAATAAAGTCAAGAGTATTCATTAGCCATATAAAATGATGCAGTACATTTTTCAAAGAACTATGATTAGGGCATAGTTTCAATCAAATCGTGAAAATTCAGTTTTTAGTTACAATTTATTGAAATTCTTATTTATTTTACATTTACAGACAATGAATAATACCTAGAACGTCTGGTTGTTATGAAGAACGGAGATGTGTTTGAGCAAAAAAAAAAAAACAAGCTCTTAGCCCATCAGCCCTCAACAAGAGAAAGCAGATAAATTCCGAACAACATGTCCAATGCTAAGGAGATGGACGTATCGAATGGTTCGATCATTCAGAAGGTGAAATCGATATTTTTTTTCATGAGAGAACGCTGCTATAAGTAACGTCAATCTACTTGTTAAAGTATTTATAATTATGGACAACATTTCTTCCTAGTGTCAGGCACCTGGATAAAGAGGGAGGACAAGATGTACCTGAAAGCCAATTGGCTCCTTAGGGGTATAGAAATAATAAGGAGATTCCTACAATTCCTGATGGAACCAGTGGATTTCTTCAATTTTTCCAAAACTGGGAAGAGAGGATTCACCAACATCCCTAAGGAAATAATTGAAGTTGCTTGCAGTAAGTCTTCATTATAATTTTCTTTCAATAATGAGTGATATTAAAGAAACCACATTCTTGAATTGTTACTTTCACTTTGAAGGATGTTAGTTATTTTCTTATATTTGTCGAAAGCCGTTAGAAGGTTCAGACAAAGGCTAACAGCCTATGTTATTAGTTGAAGTCTTACAATATATTATTAAATTTTTTTCAAAGTTAGTACCGGTCACAAGTATATGACCACCTGTTTTTGAATGACTCCTTGTGTTCTCTTAATTTTAATTATATGAAATTTAAAATATTTTCGCATAAGTAGGTCGTAAGCCTTGAAAATTGACCAGACAATGAGCCTAAGATGAAGTCATATATTGTTTTCCCTGGCAAAATATTTAAACTTATGCAATCTTGAAAATGACCAAAATGGCGAACATTTTTTGGAAAAAATGAATGATCAATTTTATCAAAAAAACCACCCTTGATTTTTTCCTATTTTTTCAGATTCATTTTAATACGAGGGAGATATCCTGTAAGTAAAAAGTAAAATTATTCGAAACAGAACAGTAAAAATGATCTTTTCATAAATTCTTTTAATTAAAATCTAGAAGATCTGATATATCTCAGTTCTGTAACTCTATATTCTGTGAATGTATATCACTTTGGCTTCTCTCGGACATAAAGCTATGAATATTTAAAGGGGAATTGATATTTTGAAAAATTTTGTTATATCAGAAAGAAGTTTTCCTATATGAAGGCATGGTTTGGCGAGGGTAAAACTTAAGGATATCTCCCTCGTATTACGATGAATCTAAGAATATTAAAGGTTGCCTTCTTAAGAAAACTGACTTTTCAACTTTTTCGAAAAATGTACGCCATTTCGGTAAATTCTAAAATTATATACGTTTTACACGTTGTATAAATTGTATAAATTGTATAAGTTATGTGAAATTTTTAGTAAAACAGTGTCCACTAATTTGTGAGTAATGATTTATTTTGTAGATTGTGTCATTATGTGTTATAAAGACGAGCGCGGGTTCAGCGATCATCAGTTTGCTCGCTATGTTACGAATATGTGTAATACGGCAAGACATATGGATCAGAAAGAATCTCTTGAAGATGTCTCTGTGGAGAAGGCAGCAAAACCAGCAAAACCAACGGAGACTGTGAACAAGGCAGCAAAAAAGATGGTTACTTCACATTCCTCTCCAATCGCCTTTCCATCCTATCGCTACCACCCATTGCGGTTCTTTATCGTCTTGGCATGTCTGTTTGTTTTATTGGCTGCTTTCCTGGCGATTTTGTGCGTTTCGGCAGTTTTTCTCGCTATCCTCTTCCGCTGTAACTTTTCTTCTCCTTTTGGGAAGATGCCGTACTCCTCAGAGGATGAAAACTTCTTCAGTTGAAGTTTTCCATCCTAAGTAGGAATGAAAGCGTGGTACTGTAGTATACCAGGAATCGTTACCGCTTGGTCAAATCGTCCTTTTAGAATCTTGGTAGCAGAGGCGTGACTTTCTTTGCTCATGAAGAAAATTACGGTTTCTTTGCGGTTACTCTTTGCCCTCTTGAATGAAGCTTGAGGGGTGAGTATGTGATGTTTCCGAGAACATTGCAAACTACAACGACCTGCAAGTCTCCTCATATTCGCCTCTATGTCATCACACGCACCTTCGCCGTGCGATGTATCATGGAAGTGCCATTCTGCTAGAATACCGAAACAGGTTTTTGAAAAATGATGATGGTCGCTCCTTTGAAATAAAGTGGTTTTTTTAAATTTTGACAACCGTTTACAGAAATCATCCAGGAATGCATCGGCATTCATCACTAAAGTCTGCAGAGTACATCTGTCAGTTTGCAGCCAAATTTCGAATCTTACTTTGATTTCATGTTCATCAAGAGCATTTGGCAAATTTTCTTTCAAATTCGCAGTACCTGGGCAGCTTCACACTCTCCTAGACGACAGAAACTTGAAGATTCTGGGCATGCGATAGCATCCAGACAATCATGATAATTCTTTAAAATCACGTCAGCACCCTCTATTAAATGCTGAATATTGATCTCATTCAACATCAACTTGACATTTTCATGATGCACACAAACGCGCCCATTATAAGTAGCACTACTTTCTATTAGAACCCAATGCCGAGGTCTGAGTTTTGTGAATGTTGAAATAATTATCTTCAGATTTTCGTGTTCTAATGTAAATTATGCATATAACTCATTGAGATTACATAGCAGAGGCCTTTTCTGGACATTTGAAGGAGTTCCATCATCATTTTTTACCGACACAAAGATTCCTTGCATCATTCGACTAATATCATCGGGTTATTGAAAATCCTTTACAAGAGTTTCAGTTTTCATGGGCAATGCTTTTACTGTTTTTAGGTTCGGGTGTATAAGAATCCCATGTTCTGAAACTAATTTTTACACATTTTTTGCTTACCGCTCTAACATACCAAGTACTTTCATTAGTTTTCTGCGTCCCCAAGATCTTGATGCAAGTGAAACGAGTTGCAATTTTTCTTGTTCATTTTTAGAGACATTGTTATCGATAATTTGATCAAGTACTTCAACGCCCGATTTATGATACTCGTCCTTATACTGAATCTTTGTGTCATTGACCTCTCAAGATATTGAAAAATCTAGATCACTTTTATTACCATCTACCTGATCATCATCAGCATTATCATTGAAAATCATTTTATGACCCTCGTCAACAGCAATGTCAGCATCTGATTGAACTTGACTAGAAAGCTCTGCGGTATTGTTAAGATTCAAAGATGAACTTGTTTTTGAGTTGGTGAGTTCGAATCTGCATGCGGCGCAAATTGAATATTCTTTTGGAAGGTTTGGAAACTTTGAACGTGAATTGCGTGAAATACTACGAAGGGTTGCTCCCTTATGTTTCTTTTTTTTTAACGGATTAATGCATCCATCCTTTCAAACGAGATTTTTTTCAGACACACCGTGAGAAAAGTACTTCTTTGGAATTGAAGAAGAAAGCTTACATAGAAAGTATGTGATATACGAAATGAACGGAAGAGAAGAACAGAAGAAGAAGCAGAAGAATGATAAAAGTGAATATCGCGACTGCAGATATAATTGACTATTGAAATCGTAATAATTCAATAAAGTCAAGAGGATAATATTATGAAATTGAATCATTTTCACAGACAAACATGCTTCAAGAAGCTTTTCTCAGATGAAATCAGGAGATAATGTACCCAAATCTTATGTTGGGTTATTATTCCATAAAAAAGTATTTTCTCTTATGAAAAATGAGAGCAACGAAACAATTTAAGAAAAATGAATCGAGGAACAATTGAATAAGGGAGCAAATGAATGAAGAAATAAATGAATGATGAAACAAATAAACCAAGAAACAAATGAATGAAGGAAGAAGAGAATGATCAAACAAGTGAAGAAGAAAGCAATGATGACCATTTCTAAGAAAAAAAACATCCAAATCCGTTGAGAACTACAAGCTGTAGATTACTTTCAACAGTAAACACCAGATCCGTCCCACTGCAATTATAAAGAGTAATCCAGAACTAAGACAGAAAGGCGTAAAAAAAATTATATCCATCAACCTCACAATCAAATGAATCACCCAAACAGGCAAAAACGTTACTTTTAAGCACATTTAATAGTTTAAATTTTCAAAGCATATTACCCAATCAATTTTACACTTATTGTAATGCAAGCATTGTAATTTGTAACTTAACAATGACAGTCTAAACCCTGTAAATGCAGAGAGCAGTTACACTAAGAGCGTATAATATTATCTGACGCAAGAAATTAGCCTGACGGTGTTCCATGAGATTCCCCGGCGTGAAGATATAGTACTAGCGAACGGTCGCGCGGCCTCACTCCGACGGAGCATCCGGTGACACGTCGTTCGATTACTCGCCAACAAAAGAAAACGCCTTCCTGGATTTCGATTATTTTGTAGGAAAAATTCTCAGCTTCCTAATTAGACTATTTTGAAAAAATTAAATGGGCCCAAATTTGAGAAAAAGTCTATTTTTGTCTTTTGAAAATATAGGTGAAATTTCAATTTTTTTCAAAAATGCTTATAATTATTAGAAATATCGTGAGGAAAGCTGTAGGAAACATACGAAGTAAAATTTCGTCTTCTGCGAAAGAAATAAAGTTATATAGCTTCGAAGAAAAAGCATTTCATCAAAAATGAAAAAATTGAACCCCCCCTACTTTTGCAAATAACTATCGAAACAAAAAAAAACATTTGGACGAAGTACCATCCAATAGGACTCCCTTCAGAACTACTTTGGGTCCGATCGCAAGACTTCATTTTTTGGGGTGGGTACACTTGAGAAACTTTGCGCCAAATGTAGAACGATATTAACAATAGTAGCTAATGAGTATAAACCTGGTAAAAAGTTTACACTTGCGAAAATTCGATGGTATATTTTCAAAGCAATCGAAATGTGCAGAAAGAAATGGTGAAATGGTGTGAAGACATGACCCTCGAGTTGACTGATATTTTCAATACGGTGATCAGGGAAGTAAGTGTATCACAAATTGCGGTTCACGAATGACAACTGAAAATTGACATATTTAATATTGATTTTCTCTGTCAGCAGGAATTAAAGAACATCCAAAGATCTCCTATTAAGAACACGCTGGTCCTTTTTATGGTTAACTCATTAAAAAAATAGATGTGAGAATTTTAAAAAAACCGTTGGAGAGCTTACGAAAATTTTTATTGTAGTTTTTTAAATAGAATTTTTGTATATGTTTGCCTTTTGATTATCCTAAATATATTGAGAAACCTACGCTAACCGAACTAATCTTATCGGACAACCTACCAATAAACGTAGTGATGATTGGCTGAACAAATTCAGGTCAGTAATGGTGATTCATTCTATGGGATTGTTTACGTATCGTAGCCGAATGTCTCCCACATAGTTCGGATAGCGCAGGTCTAGCTCTAATATTTTCACGAATAATTATTAATAAATTGGCACTTTTAGATTTGATGACAGCGGTAGGCCAACGCGTCTTGTTTATAAGACAGAAAAACACAGAATGCTCTGAAGATGAAATAAAATTGGTTTTAAGCAGCCAACATCCCTGTACAACGTTGCTCAACTTCTGCTTATGATATTTTCCTCATACCAATTGATGCAAGTTGTGCTTCAAGAAGGAGAGAATACATCAATCATTTGCTTTACTAAAAAGTTGCTATAGGCACTGAACAATGCGAAGGAGGTTTTCATTGACGGAACGTTTGAAGTGAGGATTTTAGCTTTTTTTCTTTGAAACAAAATACATACCGACTTCTACTTGCTTTCTGGACGTAAGTATAATGCTGCTATATTTCGTCCGTGCGGAGTGAAAACATTAGAAACTTAAGCTTTTATATAAAATGTTATTTTGATCTTTCTTGATTCGACGCAAAAAGTTTCACTAATGTTTCTTAATGTAGGGTGATAAAGAGGTTTGACCAGACATTACCCAGAGGAACTGTAAGCTGCAACTGTTCACTTGAAAATTGGAAAGTGATATACAAGTACATCGTACTCTGTCCACAAAGCAAGTTGATTGCGGTCTTGTAGTCATTTTGAAGGACAATCCATGCAGCAAGATATGGCCGATGTAATGTTTCTTTATAATACAATTAACAAGTTCTATCCAATACTCATAAATTTGAAATTCAGGTATTTCTATGAATCTGATCCTCAGTATTTCAATATTCAAGTGATCCCTAGAATTCCGAAAATATTCCAACTCTTCACTGTGGTAGTGCGAGCAATGAACAAGGCATTAAAGCCTGTTTTTTCAATTATATTGCGGTACCTTAATTGAATGCATTTTTTTAAACCTATTCTAAAACAAAAAATGATTAACATGTGGGATGCATTCTTGAATTTAGGGTGAAATTTTAACAAGCGAATACTTCATAATATTTAAAAACCGAATTTATATTTATCAGGCTTCCGCTGACAAGTTTGGCTGTCCCGTGTAGAACTGGAGTCCGGTATAGAATTGAACTGTTTCTTCAGCATCTAATTTCAGTCTGTAGGAAAGGCATTGAATTGTGTTATTATACGGAAGTAGTTAAAAGTAGCAATCATCTTTACTTTATTAACCCGGTTTATGCACCGCGAGTTATTTCAAGTAAAGTATAAACTATTACTTGTTACATTTGGGAGTCTATTTAACAATAATTTTCAAGACAAACACTTAGAAATTTAATGAAAGTGAGGATTCTCGAAAGGACGCGTCTTTATTTCCCAAACGCTTTTTTACACTTTACTTGCGCTTAACGAACGGAAACAGAATAATTCTAAAACTTACGACAATTGTTTAATAGAATTTTAAAAGGGTGAGAATTGAAATAAAATTGTAGACAATAAGGAAGGTAACCTAAAATGAACAGCCTCTTCAGCATATGTCTATATTCAGACATTAGTAATAAGTACTTTTTACTCACATGTTACAGAAAATGTAATCTCATGCATTTGGTAGCAATATTTGTCCCTCTTAAGGTCATTTTACTCGTTGAAGTTCCAATGTGAAATATCTAATTAAAATTTCTGATTGACACTTCTGATTTCTGAATAAGTTGGTGATAACTTCTCAATCTAAATTAGCAGTAGTGGAAGTAGTCCTTGAAGTCTGTCCAATTTGCAGTTTACACTGCTGTTGGTCTCATTCCAGGAAGGTGAGTCTCAACCTCTTTGAATCTTCTCAATTTTCATGCATTTTGTTGTCCTTTGACTTAGTTACGATCACTGCTCATTATTAATCCAAACACTCTTTGAAAAGGTATTTCTCTTAAGACTGACTAAAAAATAACTTCTCACGACTTACTGGAAAACGAATCTTTACGGAACGAAAGCAGTCTATAGCATTTATGTTTCGTAAATTTTAATTTAAAAAACTTTTGAAAA
>JAUMHM010084636.1:0-12224 GCA_032362435.1 Melikaiella ostensackeni
CCGGAAAAAAGATGCTTCAGCTCATCTGCATTATGAAGAACAAGTCTTTCACCAAAAACTTTGAAGTTGGTTTTTGACCACTTTTCGGTGTCTCTCAGCATACAACTCGCATTATACACTGCGTGTCTCGCGAGAGTGGAAAACACACTTTCGTGCAGTATTCCGTGATCCTTCTGGGAGCAAAAACTGTAGTTTTGCACTAGAAATTTCTAACTTTGACAAGCAAAAGTTCTGCTCTTCCAGCGTGCATAATTGTTATACCTACATCAAACACACTCACATATACATAGTTTCAGGTATATACATCTGCAACGGTAGTAACTTACGAAGCTGAAATATATCACGCACACTTGAATTGCCATAACTAAACACACAACACTATATCGCTATTACAGACGAATCGCTCGCAAAACGCTGGGAGTAAGGATTCCACCGGTCCTTATTTACTAACTAGGCAAAATTTCACCGCTTTTAGATTGGATACTTTGCTAATAACTCGAGAAACAAAAACGGCAAATAATTTTAAAAAAGTTTAAAATGCCTACTTTACGAAGGACAATCTTAGGTCAATTTTATTTGTTTATGCAAATTTTTTTGATAAATTATTTTTTATTGACTTTAGCCATGAAAAATTCGTTCACGAAAATTGGGTAGGTGAAGTTAAGGGAATCCTTTCCACATATGTTAGAAAATACTCCGCCATTTATTATGATCCCATACATTTTTAAACTTACTAGTAAGCCTGCAATATTCGTAAACAAACATTCTTTCTGCGTTAAACCATATCATAATATATGAAATTTCAATTATTGAGAGCATAATTAAATATTTTTTTCAAAACTTTTTTTCTTTCGCCATTTTTAGTTTGTACCTTTTAACGTCAAAATCAAAATTAGCGACCTTATAAGCCCCCTTATACCAAGTTTTGGACAAATCTGTACAAATTTTAACATTTCCGCCGCCATATTGGATCAGACATTTTGAATTTTCAACTTTTGACGTCAAAACTGAAATCAGCGACCTCAAAAACCCTGTGACACCTGCAGCATGTCGATAGATCGATGTTTTATATCGTATGGGTTACACCATACGATATAAACCCTCACCCTCGAACATTTTCACGTAGTCTGCTCGAAATAAAGGGAAAAAAGATTTGTAAATAATGGGAGGACGAATCGGATCAAAGAATGGCTTTTAACTGGATTTTAAAATGTTCAAAACAAAATAGACCAAATAATTTGTCGTAAGTTAAATAAAGGGGAAACAATTCAGTAGTGATACAAAATTCTGTGATAAGGGTGTCTACCCAAATCCTGGAAAAAAATTCCCTGACAATTCCACGCCTCTTCTATGTATTTCTAGATTTTTTCAGACATAATTTTCCTTAATATGGAGTTGGAAATTCAACTCTTTCAATGAAAATTCGTCTTTTTTATTTAAAAATTGATCTTTTTTGGCTAAAAGTGGAACTGCTTGGTTGAAAACTACTCTGTTTTGGATGAGGATTCAACAATTTTGTTGAAAAGTCAACTACTTGGTTGAAAGTTGAACTTCTATGTTGAAAATTTATTTTTTTGGTTGTAAATTCATCATTTTAGTTTAAAATTCATCTTTTTGGTTGAAAATTGATTTTTTCATCTGAAAATTTAACTACTCCATTTAGGTCGAAAAATTTATCGTGCTTAGTTAAAAATTCAACTATTTGGTTGAAAATGCCCCTTTTTTGGTATAAAATCAATCTTTTTGGTTGAATATGCAACTGTCTGGTCGAATTTTAACCTGATTTGATTGAGGATTCAACTATTTTGTTAAAAATGCATCTTTTTTAGTTCAAAAATGTATTTCTTTTTAGTGTATTTAAATGTATTTATTTTTCAAATTTTTTTTTAGTGAAAATTTAATCCTTTCTGTTTGAAAATGCAACTGCTTGCTTACAGAATAATCTGTCTTAGTTGAGGATTTAATTATTTTGTTGAAACTTCGACTTTTTAGTTAATTAAACTACATGGTTGAAAATGGAACTACTTTGTAAAAAAAAACGTTTTTAGAGTGATGATTCATCGTTTGAGTAGAAAATTCATCTTTTTGGTAGAAAATTTAAGTATTTTGTTGAAAATTCATATAATTGGATGGAAAATTCAACTCTTTTGTTGAAAATTCGTCTTTTTGGTTTAAAAATGTATTTCTTTAAGTAGAAATTTAATCCTTTCTGTTTAAAAATTAAACTGTTTCGTTGCAAAATAATCTGTTTTAGTTGCTGATTCAATTACTATGTTGAATATTCGTCTTTTTGGTTGAATTAAACTACATGGTTGAAAGTGGAACTACTTTGTTAAAAATTCCTTTTTTAGGTAGAAAATTCATCGTTTAAGTTGAAAATTCATATTGACGAATAGAAAACTCGACTCCTTTAAGGAAAAATTGTCTTTTTGGTTTAAAAATGTATTTCTTTTAGTAGAAATTTTCTTTTTTTTTTAAATGTAACTGGTTGAAAAATAATCTGTTTTAGTTGAGAATTCACTTATTTTGTTAAAAATTCGTCTTTTTTGGTTGAATAAAACTACATGGTTGAAAGTGGAACTACTTTTTTTTTAATTCAGTTTTTAGGATGGAAATTCATTGTTGAAGTTGAAAATTCATCCTTTCGGTAGAAAATTCAACTATTTTGTTGAAAAATCGTTTTTTTTGCATATTAATTTTTTGAACAGAAACTTTAACTATTCCCTTTTTGGTTGACAATTTATGTTTCAAGTTGAAAATTCGTCTCTTTTGGTAGAAAATGAATCTTTTTGATTAAAAAGACAACTGTTTGGTTAATAATTAACCTTTTTTAGTTGAAGATTAAATCTTTTTTTTTTTAAAATTCGTCTTCTCGGTTGAAATACCAACTATTACATTTTTCCTTGAGAAATCATCGTTTTTGGTTGAAAATTCAACGGCTTGGTTGTAAGTGTCACTACTTTGTTAAAGAATCTTTTTTTTTTGTTGAAGACCATCATTTAAGTTGAACGCTCATCTTTTCCGCAGAAAATTAAATTATTTTGTTAAAAATTCATATTTACGGGTTGAAAATTCAACTCTTTTGTCGAAAATTCATTTTTTTATTTGAATTCAACTGTTTTTGATTTGAAAATAAAATCTGTTTTGGTTGTAATATCAACTACATATTACATTTTTTCATAAGGATTCATCCTCTTTGGTTGAGAATTCAAACACTTGGTTGAAAGTGGAATTACTTTCTTAAAAATTTATTTTTATGGTTGAAAATTTGTCTTTTTTAGTTGAAAATTCAACTATTTGGTTGAAAATTTATGTATTTTGATGAAGATTTGTCTTTATTGGTAAAAAATCAATCTTTTTGGTTAGAAATGCAATTGTTTGGTTAAAAATTAATCTGTTTTAGTTCAGAATTTAACTATTTTCTTAAATATTATTTTTTTTTTGATTGAATTCAACGGTGTTTGATTTAAAAACTCAATCTTTTTTGATTGAAATATCAACTATTACATTTTTTGTTGTGAATTCATCTTTTTTGGTTGAAAGTGAAACTACTTTGTTAATAATTCTTTTTTTTTTATGTTAAAGATTCATCATTCAGATTGAACGTGCATCTTTTTAGTTGGAAATGAACTATTTTGTTAAAAATTCAACTCTATTGTTGAAAATTTGTCTCTTTTGGTAGAAAATTATTCTTTTTGGTTAAAAAGACAACTGTTTGGTTAATAATTAACCTTTTTTAGTTGAAGATTAAATCTTTTTTTTTTGAAAATTCGTCTTCTCGGTTGAAATATCAACTATTACCTTTTTCGTTGAGAATTCATCGTTTTTAGTTGAAAATTCAACGGCTTGGTTTTAAGTGTCACTACTTTGTTAAAAAATCTTTTTTTTTGTTGAAGATCATCATTTAAGTTGAAAATTCATCTTTTCCGTAGAAAATTGAACTATTTGGTTGAAAATTCATATTTACGGGTAGAAAATTCAACTCTTTTGTCGAAAATTCATCTTTTTTGTTTGAATTCGACTGTTTTTTATTCAAATATAAAATCTTTTTTCGTTGAAATATCAACTATTACATTTTTCCTTGAGGATTCATCCTTTTCGGTTGAAAATTCAACTACTTGGTTGAAAGTGGAACTACTTTGTTAAAAATTAATTTTTCTGGTTAAAGGTTCATCATATAAGTTGAAACTTCATCTTTTTGGTTGAAAATCAATTTTTTTAACTGAATTAAATTAATTATCATATCTTTGATTAAAAATTTACCTCTTTTGGGTCAAAATTAATCTGTTTTGGTTGAGAATTCAACTATTATCTTGAAAATTCGTATCTTTTGGTTGAATTCACGGTGCTTTATTTATAAATTGAATCTTTTTTGGTTGAAATATCAACTATTACATTTTTTCTTGTGAATTCATTTTTTTTTATTGAAAGTGAAACTACTTTACTAATAATTCATTTTTTTGGTTGAAGATTCATCATTCGAGTTGAACATGCATCTTTTTAATTGGGAATTAACTATTTTGTTGAAAATTCGTCTTTTTGGTTAAAATTTTCTTTTAGCAAAAATTTCATCTGTTTTGCTCAAAAATTCAACGGGTTGCTTGAAAAATAATCTTTTTAATTGAGGATTCAACTATTTTCTTAAAAATTCGCCTTCTTTGCTTAAATTCAAGTAATGTTTACGAATAAAAAATCAATGTTATTTAAAACTTTTTTAAAAATGCCCTGACATTTCCAGATTTTCCAGCCTGACAATCCTAGGTTTTCCAGGTGAGTAGACATTCCGGTGATGAAGTTTTGTTTGGATATTGTTTATAAT
Organism: Melikaiella ostensackeni; assembly: GCA_032362435.1. NCBI lineage: Eukaryota > Metazoa > Arthropoda > Insecta > Hymenoptera > Cynipidae > Melikaiella > Melikaiella ostensackeni. The sequence goes on from JAUMHM010084636.1 coordinate 4,820, forward strand.
AAATTTTTAAGAGCAAAATATTGAAGTTTTTTTTTCTTATTCAAATACCGAAAGTTTTATTTAAAATTCATTGTAGAGGTAATCAACAAATTTTTATGACTAAATTAGCTGTAAAAAAAATTAGTTAAGCGGATAAGTTATTAAATGATAATATTTACACATAAGGATTTCAATAATGGGTAAAAATTATATGGCCCAATGAATATTAATTTTTTCTAGAATAAATAAATAAATACAGACTTATATTCAGGGCTGCCACAGCCTAATTTGCTTAAAAGAAATGAATGAAGTAACCTATTTAAACCGAAAAAGTGACCAAAGGTGACTAATTTCTAACCCATTACGTGACTGCAATTGACAAACAGTTACTAATGTGCATCAATAATATGACTAAGTTCTTTCGAACTCTTTTGAATTTATAAGAATTCCAGGTGAATTTCAGCGAATTCAGAATAAACTCATAAGAATTCAAGGTGAATTCAAAACAACTCTAGTTAAATTCAACAAAATTCAGAGTAAATTCAAAATAATTCAAATGGATTGATAAAAAAAATTAAAAATACTCTATTGATTTCAGTAGAATTAAAGTGAATTTAGAAGATTTTATGTTGAATTCGAAAAAATTCAAGAGACTTCCAAAGAATTCAGGGTCAGTTCGAAGTAATTCAAGAGAATTACAAAGAATTTAAAAGAATTTAAGATGAATTAATGAGAATTCAGGGTGAATTTAGAATAATTCAGGATGAATTCGAGAAAATTCAAAAGAATTCCGAAGGATTCAGGGTCAGTTCGAAAAAATTCAAGAGAATTCTAAAGAATTTAAAAGAATTCAAGGCGATTCAAACGAATGCAAGAAAATTCCGAAACAGCTATAGACCTAAATTTAATAGATGTTCTAGCCCTTGACTTCTCTGTTTGAATTTATTGGAAGAAAAATGATTAAAGTGATATTTTTATTTTAAAAAGTGATTAAAAAGTTTCAGGGTAAATTCAAAAAATTCAAATTAATTGAAAGAAGGAGAATTCAACGGAATTCAAGAGACTTTGATGAAATTCTTAAGAATTCAAGGTGAGTTTAAAAGACTTCAGGGTGAATTCAATAAAAGTAAAAAAATTCATTGAATTGTGTAAAATTAAGTCAACTTAGAAGAATTCAGAGTGAATTCGAAAAAATTCAAAAAAATTCCAAAGAATTCAAAATAATCAAAAATAATTCAAGATAAATAATTACGAATTCAGGGGGAATTCGAAATGAATTAAAATTAGTCGAAAAAAATTCAAAATATTCTAATGATTTCAGTAAAATTGAAGTAATCTTAGAATAATTAAAGTGGATTCCGAAAAATTCAAATTCGGAAGAATTCAAGAGAGTTTCAAAATAATTTGGGACAAATTAATGAGAATCCAGGGTGAATTCAAAACAATTTAAATTAAATTTAACATAATTCGGGGTGAATTCACAATAAATCAAATAAAATGAAAAAACAAATCTAAAATATTTCCGTTGGTTCCAGTAAAATTGGTGTGAATTAAGAAGAATTCAATGAAACTAAAAAAAATTTTTTTAAATTCATTGAATAGAGACTTTGATGAAATTCTTAAGAATTCAAGGTGAGTTTGAAAGTCTTCAGGGTGAATTTAATAAAAACTTTAAAAATCCATTGAAATAAGTAGAACTGAGTGAATTTGGAAGAATTCAGGGGACATTCGAGAAAATTCAAGAGAACTCCGAAGAATTCAAAAATATTTAAAAGAATCCAGGGTGGATTCGAAATGAATTCAAATTCATCGAAAGAAAATTCACAATTTTCTATTGATTTCAGTAAAATTCAAGTGACTTTAGAATAATTAAAGTGAATTCAAAAGAATTCAAATTCAAAAAAAATTCAAGAGAGTTTTAAAAGAATTTAAAAGAATTCATGATAAATTAATAAGAATTAAGGGTGAATTCAAAATAACTTAAGTTGCTTTCGACAAAATTCGGGATAAATTCAAAATAATTCAAATGAATTGAAAAAAGCAAATCTAAAGTGTTCCATTGATTTCAGTAGAATTGGTGCGAATTGAGAGGGATTAAGATGAATTCGAAAAAAAACAAGAGACAAAACAACAACAAAAAACAAATAAATTCAAATTAATTGAAAAAATGTTTAAAATCCAAAAGATTCCATTGACTTTGGTAAAATTGGAGTGAATTTAGAAGAATTCAAGGGAATTCAATAAACTTTGATGAAATTCATACGAATTCAATATGAATTTTGAAAATTCAGGGTGCATTTGAAGGAATTCATAAGGATGAAAGAAAAAAGAAAAAGAAAATGTAGGTATACACCTGAATTCAATAGTGGTAACCCTTGGATTCTCTGTTTTAATTTATTGAAAGAAAAGTCACTAAACTGATCTTTTCATTTAAAACAGTGACTTCATCTTCAAAAAGTGACAAAGAAGTGATTTGAGAAAAAAAGTGCATGAAGTGACTGTGTAGCAGCCCTGATTATATTGTTAAAATAAAAATATTTAATGACAAAAAAACCTCTTTACGAACCTTCTTGGCATCGTTGTTGTTGTCAGCAGCATGATGAGGTTGAGGACTCATTGCTGCGCCATTGCTGACCGCGCCGCTTTGCGATAGAAGTTCGTCGCTTCCTCTCTGAAAAACAAAAAAAAAATCATTTCATTTTGTTTTCTTACTTAATTGATGAATACCTACAAATATACATAAATAAAGTCAAACTAGAGGCGTATGGCAGCAATTGCTGCTAGCTCGTTAATCCTAACACCTGGACCGAAAAAGGACAAAGAAAACTCTATATTTTTCAATTTCTTCACTTTTTATAATAAAAGAAAATTATATCCTTGTATATATTTTTGTGTTTTTAGTGTATTTTTCTGATCAGCAGGACAACTAAAAGTCCTTATAATCTTCCCAAACTTTTTTTCCAAATTTTTGTTAAAATGGCAAAAGAGAATTAAGAAAGGATTGAGTAAGCTCTGTAGTTTTCAATTTCTGTATAGAAAAAAGGGAACTGAAAAAGGAGACAGAAAAAACTCTGTATTTTCGAGTTTGTAAATAAAAAAGTGACTGAGAAAACTCTGTATTTTTCAGTTTCTAAATGGGCAAGAGGAGTAGGAAGACTCTTTATTCTTCAATTTTTTCGTAGGAAAAGGGGACTGAGAAAGGATTGCGTAAACTCTGTATTCATTAATTCCTAGATGAGAAAAGGGGGCAGAGGAAACCCTATATTTTTCAATTTTTTCATGGAAAAAGAGAACTCAGGAAGAACTGAGTAAAACTCCGTATTTTTCAATTTCGGTATAGGAAAAGGGAACTGAAGGAGGGTACAGAAAAAACTCTGTATTTTTCTGCTTCTAAATGGAAAAAGGTATTGAGAAAACTTTTTATTTTTGAGTTTCTGAATGGGAATGAGACTGAGAAAACTCTGTATTTTTCAGTTTCTAAATGGGAAAGGGTAGTGAGAAAACTATTTATTTTTCATTTTTTTGGTAGGAAAAGGGGACTGAGAAAGAATTGAGTAAACTCTGTATTCATTAATTCCTAAATGAGAAAAGGGGGCAGAGGAAACCCTATATTTTTCCATTTTTTCATGGAAAAATAGGACTCAGAAAGAATTGAGTAAACTGTGTATTTTTCAATTTCGGTATAGGAAAAGGGAACTGAAAAAGGGGATAGAAAAAACTCTGTATTTTCGAGTTTCTGAATGGGAAATGGACTGAGAAAATTCTATATTTTTCAGTTTCTAAATGGAAAAAGGTACTGAGAAAATTCTGTATTTTTCAGTTTCTAAATGGGCAACGGTAGTGAGAAAACTATTTATTTTTCATTTTTTTGGTAGGAAAAGGGGACTGAGAAAGGATTGCGTACACTCAGTATTCATTAATTCCTAAATGAGAAAATGGGGCAGAGGAAATCCTATATTTTTCAATTTTTTCATGGAAAAAAAGGACTCAGGAAGATATGAGTAAACTCTGTATTCTTCAATTTCGGTACAGGAAAAGGGAACTGAAGGAGGCTACAGAAAAAACTCTGTATTTTTCAGCTTCTAAATGGAAAAAGGTATTGAGAAAACTCTGTATTTTTCAGTTCCTAAATGGGAAAGAGGACTGAAAAAAGAGACAGAGAAAACTTTATTTTTGAATTTCTTCACTTTTCATAGTAAAAAAAAATGTCACAAATCTCTAACATGCCTATGAATTTCAATTCATACAATAAATTTTAATTTACATTTTTGAATCTATTGATAGTTTTCAATTCATCATTTTTCAGAAGAAAAAAAATCTAAAAAATAATATCCAATAGAAACTCCTCTCTACTTTTTTACCATCAGAACGTCCTGAGCTTTCACAAAAGCCATAAAACATCCCTTCAACACTTAACGGATAGTCGGAATTTCTATACTCAGATATTGTAAATTTTTTTATTTATCATAATTTTGAAGAAAAATAAACTAAATAGTGATTTCTGATAGCGTTTTCTCTCTATTTTCCCGATAAACTGGACTCCATGAGCTTTCACATAAGCCAAGAAACATCCCTATAAACGTTACCGGAGAACTAGAACTTTTATAATCAAAAATTGTGAGTTTTTAAATTTGTCACTACAAAAAGAACTCTAAATATTATGGAATTCAATGAATAAATTAAAATACCTGGTAGAGAATTCTCTCTATTTTTCCAATAAACTGGACTTTATAAGCTTTTGAATAAACCAAGAAACATCCCTATAACCCTTGCAGGAAAGCCACTATATCCATTACAAAAAACATCCTTACGCAAGTCTAAATATAAGCAAATCAATACAATGGAAGTTTCGAAGGTTCAATTGAAGGCATCATTTTTTCAGACGTCTTTAGTATATTTTGTCAACTTATTTTATGAATAATTAAGAAATTGATTTCTAATAGAAAAATAGCAGTGTCTTCTTACTAGAAAATTCGATACATTGGTACTTAAAGTGATAATAGAAAAATAATTAATATACTTTGGAATTTATCACAGACAATTTTTTATACATTTTAATGCCAATATTCAAAAACTTTCAAGGTTTTCCTCTTAATTCATAAGAATAATAGTGTTATCTTCTGCAAGAGGAAACTTTCAAACTTAGAAGAGTTACAATTACGAAGTTTACAACCTGCTAAGCTTTCAAACTTTTAATTACATGTTAATGTCTTGATACTTATAATAATGTTAAGATTCACAATACAAATGGTTTCAAAAGTTTATTTATATGCAAGTAAACCTGAGCTAATCATCATCACAACACTTATATATTATACTTTATAATTTTAATTAAAATTTCCAAACTGAAATGCGCAACAATTCAAGTTCCTTTATTTTGAAAACCTTATCAAAGTATTGTTTTTCAGGAGCATTTCACTTTGAAAGTGCTTATGAATTCTATTTTAAATTTGGGAATGACAAAATTGCGCTGCAATAAATTATTTAATTTTGAGTTAGAAATTTGTGGCATGAAGTTGGTTTCCTCTTCAGCTGTCATGTATGAAAAATAGTTGAAAATGTTTAAAACACTGCCATACATTAACCTTTTAATCATTTGGATGTTGTAAACCGTCTTGAATTTTGCCCTGATTGTCATCCTTTTTTTCGCATGATTGTAATCTGGCAAGGTGGCACTAGATAGCACCTTGTTATTCTAGAAACTTTTCTCGTGCATTTTTTATTTGATAAATTTTACATATTTAGTGATTATTTTTTTTAAATGAGGTTTAAATTACACTTGACTCTGGATTTATGTCGGCTTTCGGGTATAGGCTACGATGGCCGTGAGGCTCTTCCAAGAATTTCTTCGACGTAAACAGTCAGGTCTATTTTAACCATTTCCCGTAGGAAAACATAATATTAAATAACTGTATTTCGTGTGGTTGTAGATTTTTGTTATTACAAAGGATAGACTTTGTTTAATAATAAAAAAAAATTAATGAAAAGAGAATTTTCCGCGTGTATTTAAAAATAAATGTGAAATATGCACGCGAGTTTTCGAACTGCCCACTTTATGGCAACGTAAAGAGATTGCATTGAACTACCTTTTGGTGTCATTAACTCATTTTTGTCCGCGTTGTTTGAAGAATAAGATTTTTTAGATTTTCAATAGAAAAAAGTATTGCCTGAGTGAAATCTAGCCCAATAAGAAAATCCAACTATTTTGGGTTAAAAGTTAATTCTTTTTGGATAAAAATCTACTATTGTATGTTGGGTGAGAGTTGTTATTATTTTGTTGAAAAGTTGACGATTTTATTGAAAATTCAACAATTTTGTTTAAAAGTCATTCTTTCTGGTTAAATATTACATTATTTTGTTAAAAATTCGTCTTTTTAGGTTCCAAATTCACCTACTTTGGTGGTAAATTCAAATATTTGGATAAAGATTAACTTTTTTGTTGAAAATTTAACTTTTTTGTAGAAATGCCGTCTTTTTGGCTAAAAAATACTACAATTTGGTTAAAAAGTAATCCTTTTCTGTTAAAAATCAAATTGTTTTATTGAAAATTTATCTTTCTGAGTTCCAAATTCAACTATTTTGGTGGAAAATTCAAATATTTGGTTGAAAGTTCAACTGTTTTGTTGAAAATTCAACTGTTTTGTAGAAAATTCGTATCTTTGGCTTGAAAATTCAACAATTTGGTTGAACTTTTTTTTCCTTTTGACTGAAAAATCTTTGTTGGTTGAAAATTCAACTCTTTGGTTGACAATTCAAGTATTTTTCTAATACTTCCTTTTTTAGAGTTGAAAATTAACTTTTCTAACAGAAAATATAATTATTCCATTTTCGGTTAAAAATTGATCTTGTTTATTTGAAACTTGAACAATTTTGTTAAAATGTCATCCTTTATGGTCGAAAATTCCATTTTTTTGTTAAAAATTCATCTCTTTGATAGAAAATTTAACTGTTTTGTTGGTACTTCGTTTTTTTAGTTGAAAATTAATTTTTCTAGCAGAAAATTTAATTATTTCATTTTCAGTTAAAAATTGGTCGTATTTATTTAAAACTTCAACAATTTAGTATAAAGTCATCCTTTTTGGCCGAAAATTCAATTGTTTTGTTGGAAATTCGTCTTTTTGTGTTGAAAACTCAATGATTTTGTAGGAAATTTGTATTTTTGGCTTAAAAATTCAACAATATGGTTGAATTTTTCCTTCTTTTCGACCGATAAATCTTTCTTGGTTGAAAATTCAACTCTTGTGTTGAAAATTCAACTATTTTCATAGAGAATTCATCTATATTTGGTTGAAAATGATTGTTTTTGTTGAAAATTTAACTGTTTTGTAGAGAACTCACCTTTTTGGGTTGAAAATTCAATAATTTGGTTGGAATTTTGTTTCTCCTCGACTGAAAACCTTTCTTGGTTGAAAATAGAACTATTCTG
>JAUMHM010084637.1:0-12223 GCA_032362435.1 Melikaiella ostensackeni
AAACGAATACCATCCAACAACCACCGAATTCACCTGATTTGGCTCCCTGCGACTTTTTCCTATTCGGTCGACTCAAACTTGTATTTTTGATTTTAAAAATAAAGTCCTAAAACTTTTTGATCAAGGTGGTATGTTATACGTGAAAATAACGAAATATCGCACAATTTTTATTGTTGAGAAAAACAATATTTCTAGGGCCGGGATTGGTAGCAAAAGTCTTATACTGCCACTATATTCGTAACTGTATAGTGTAGACCCTCTCATAACATTCTTTATGTTCTCACAAATAATTTGAAGTTGCCAAAAATGATAAGAACTTGATTTTTAAAATATTTTTATATATTTTGCAATTCCACATACATTTGCAGCCACATCTATTGAATTTTTGATAAGCAGGGAGTCCAGAAAAGTGCGATAGCTGTTAGAAAGAAGCGAAAATTCAATTTTTTGTCAATTTTTGCAACTTTAAATTGATTGTGGGAATATGAAAAGTTTTATGATAGGGTATGAAATATACAGTTACGAATCTAGTTGCAGTACAACCTTTTCTTTCAATTCCGGCCAGAGAAATATTCTTTTTCTCATGAAATGATGAGAATTCTGCGATTTTTCGTTATTTTAGTATATAACATCGATGCGGGTGATGAAGGAGTTTTTTTCGTTTTCATGAAACTTTAGGGGAGTCATTTTGAACCCAACCAACAACTCTTTCAACCCTTTCTTATAAAAAATTCAAAAAAAAAAAAAGTTTTTTCACCGCGCCCTACTGGGCATGAAACTGAATCGGTGTAATCACCGTTGAGCCCGATGATATCGTGGGCCGCTCGCAGCAGCCCTTAAAATTGCATAAAATGAAAAAGCCTTCAAATTTTGAAAATCCTTTCAAGATCCTTTCTATCTTACGGCATTCCTTGATACTCCTTGAAATATTATAAGATCACTTCAAAAGTGTTAAGAATCCCTTGGAATCTTCAAAAATATCCTAAAGACCGACGAAAGGAGGGGTTGGGGCTGTTCCCCTCGGGCCTGGAGTTTTCAAGAGGGCCCGGATTTTCCGCGAAATCTCTAAATCCGGTCAGACTTGAACATGCATCTGAAATTTTTTGTTAAAAACACACATATATATGGGAGGGGGCGTAGGTTACTACCTCCGGGCCCCGATTTTCTCTCCACGGCCCTGAATCCCTTGCAATTCCGTGAAACCACATGAAATCTTATGATAATTTTTAAAATGCTGGAAAATTTATTTAAATTGAGTGATAGCTTCTAAGATCGTTCAAAAACATTAAAATCCTCAGAAATCTCATGAGATCCATTGAAAATTTTTTGAAAATCTCTTGGGATCTTTTAAAATATCCTCAAACCTTATAGGTCCTACGAAATTCTTCCTAATCTTCCAAAACGGGATGAAATTCTTCTAAATCCCTTAAGATTATTAAAATTATTGGAGAATCTTCTTGGAATTTCTTGAAATTATTGGAAATACCCTAAGATCTTTCAAATCTCTTTGAAATTCCTTGAAATCCCTTCAAATTCATCAAATCTATTGAAAATTACTTGTAATCTTTTAAAATTTCCTAAATTCTTTAAAACGCTCTAAAATCTTTGAAAATAACTTGAATGATTTGAAAATCTCTTAAAATCTTGAAAATTCCTCAATATTTGTGAATACATTCTTTGAAATCCCTTGAGATATTATGAAATCCCTTGCAATCCCTTAAAACTACATGAAATCTTATGATAGATCCTGAAATATTGGAAAATTTATTAAAATTTATTGAGCGCTTTTAAAATCCTTTAAAATCGTGAAAAATCTCAGAAATCCTATAAAATCCGTCTAAATCCGTTAAAAAGTCCTTGGTATCTTTTGAAATACCCTGAACTCTCATAGATCTTACAAGATTCTTCTAAATCTTCTAAAGTTCTGTAAAACCGCATGAAATTTTTCTAGATTCCCTGATATCATTAAAATTTTCGGAAAATCCTCTTGGAATTAATTGAAATCTTTCAAAATATCCTAAAATCTTTCAAATCTCTTCGGAATCCCTTGAAATCCCTCCAAATTCATGAAATCTATTGAATAATCTTTTGAATCTTTGGGAATATTCTACATTCTTCAAAATTCTTGAAAATATTCAAAATTCTTTCATTCTACTGACTACATTCTATGAAATCCCTTGAAATATTATGAAATCTCTTGCAATTCCGTGAAATTACATAAAATCTAATTATATTTTCTAAAATACTGAATTTTTTTCAATTTAGTGAGAGCTTCTAAAATCCTTTAAAAACGTTAAGACCCTCAAAAAGCTTATAAGATCCGTTAAAATCCGTGGAAAATCCCTTGGAATCTTTTAATATATACTAATACCTCATAGGTCCTACAAAATTCTTCCTCATGTTCCGAAATCCTTTACGACAAGATTAAATTTGTCTAAATCCCTTAAAATTAATCAAATTCTTGGAAAATCTTCTTGACATTCCTCGAAATTTCTTGAAATACACTCAAATCTTTCAAATCCCTTGAAATCCCTTCAAATTCATAAAATCTATAGAATAATCTTTGTGATCTTCTGAAATATCCTACATTCTTTAAAATTCTTAAAAATATTCGAAATTCCTTCATTCTTCTCAATACATTCTTTGAAATCCCTTAAAATATAATAAAATCTTTTGCAATTCCGTGAAATTACATAAAATCTAATGATATTTTCTAAAATACTGAATTTCTTTCAATTTAGTAAGTGCTTCTCAAATCCTTTCAAAACATTAAGATTATCCAAAAGCTTATAAGATCCATTAAAATCCGTTGAAAATCCCTTGGAATCTTTTAATACATCCTAATACCTTATAAGTCCTAAAAAATTCTTCCTCACGTTCCGAAATCCTTTACGACAAGATGAAATTTTTCTAAATGCCTTAAAATTGATAAAATTCTTGGAAAATCTTCTTTAAATTCCTTGAAATCTTTTGAAATACACTAAAATCTTTCAAATCTCTTCAAAATCCCTTGAAATCTCTCCAAATTCATGAAATCTATTGAATAATCTTTGTAATCTTTGGAAATATCCTACATTCTTTAAAATTCTTGAAAATATTCGAAATTCTTTCATTCTTCTGACTAAATTCTTTGAAATCCCTTGAAATATTATGAAATCTCTTGCAATTCTGTGAAACTACATAAAATCTAATGATACTTTCTAAAATACTAAATTTTTTTCAATTTAGTGAGAGCTTCTAAAATCCTTTAAAAACGTTAAGATCCACAGAAAGCTTAAAAGATCCGTTAAAATCCGTGGAAAATCCCTTGGAATCTTTTAATATATCCTAATACCTTATAGGTCCTACAAAATTCTTCTCATGTTCCAAAATCATTTAAGACAAAATGAAAATTTTCTAAATCCCTTAAAATTAATAAAATTTTTGGAAAATCTTCTTGAAACTCCTCGAAATCTTTTGAAATACCCTAAAATCTTTCAAATCTCTTTGGAATCCCTTGCAATCACTCAAACTATTATAAAATTCCTTACTATTCCGCAAAATTACATGAAATTTTTTGATATTTTCTAAAATACTGGAAAATTTATTAAAATTTTGTCAGAGCTTCTAAAATCCTTCAAAATTATCAAATTCCTGAAAAATATGATGAAGTTCGTTAAAATCCATTGAAAATCCCTTGAAATACTTCAAAATGTCCTAAAATATATATATTTTTCAAATCTTTCAATATTGCTTGGAATTTTTTTTAAATCTTGGGAATTCTGTGAAATCTTTCAAAATACCCTGAAACTTTGAAATCCTCTGATATCCCTTGAAATCCCTTCAACTTCTTGAAATGTATAGAAAATTCTTTGGCATCTATCAAAACATCCTAAATTTGTTGAAATTCCTCAATTCTTGTGAACAAATTCTTCGAAATGCCTTAAAATATTATCAAATCCCTTGAAATCCCGTGAAATCACGTGAAAGTTGATGATATTCCTCAAAATCTCTTGAAATATTCTAAATCCTATGAAACCCTTTGATATCCCGTAAAGTTTATTAAAATACTTTATTGAAAGCTTCTAAAACCCCTTAAAATGATTGAGATCCTGGAAAATCTTATGATATCCCTTCCAATCCGTTGAGAATCCTTAAAAATCCTTCGAAATATTTAGAAATCCTCTGAAACCCGTTGTAATATTTTTAAATGTCCTAATATATCATAAATCCTAAATAATTCTTCAAAATCTTCCGAAATTCTTTAAAACAGCATAGAATTTTTGAAATCCTGCATATTCCCCTGCAATATATGAAAATCTCTTAAAATCTTTTAAATTCTTCAAAATACCTCAACTCTTGTGAACAATTTCTTCAAAATCTTTGAAAATTATAACTGACTATTCTAAAATCTCTTGAAATACCGTGCAATTACATAAAATGTGATGATATTCCTTGAAACCTTTGAAATATACAAACTCCTATGAAATTCTTGGAGATCCTGGGAAATTCATTAAAATACCTTATTAAGGGCCTTTAAGATCCCTTAAAATGATTGAAATTCACCAGAAATTCTCAAAAAATCGCTTCAAATCTGTTGAAGCTCCTTAAAAATCCTTTGAAATATTTGGAAATCCTCTGAAATTCCTTGAAACCTTCTAAAATACCCTAGAATTGTATAAATCATATGAAATCCTTTCAAATCTTCCGAAATTCCCTGATATATTTGAAAATCTCTTCAAATCTTTGAAATTCTTTGAAAAACCTCAATTCTTGTAAATAAGTTCTTTAAAATCTTCAAAATTTTAAATTGAATATTGTCAAATCTTGAAATGCCTTAAAGTTACATGAAATCTGATGACATTCCTTGAAACCCTTCGAAATATTTAAATTCTCATGAAATTCTTGGAGATCCGGGGAAATTTATTAAAATACCTTATTAAGAGCCCTTACGGTCCCTTAAGAGTATTAAAATCCTCAAAAAATTGCTTGAAATCTGTTGAAGTTCCTTCAAAATCTTTTAAAATATTTGCAAATTTCTTCAAATATTTGAAATCCCTTGAAATCTCCTAAGAATCCTCTGGAATCTTTGACATTCCCTGAAGTCCCTTTTAATAATTATAAATATCCTGAAACATTTAAATCCTTTTAAATTCTTCAAAACCTTTACAAAGTTTAGCAAGTCCTTTGCAATTCCATTAAAAAATCTGAAATCTCTATTGAAATTCCTTGATGGCATTGAAATATTAATAAATCCGTTAATTAATCCTTGTGAAATTCCTTAAATTACTTTTATATCTTCAAGATCTCTTAAAATTCGCAAAAACGTTTAAAAGCTTTGAACATTCCTTGAAATAATTAAGATCCTTAGAAATTCTATAGATTCCCTTGAAACCTTTTAAAATCCTTTTGAATCCCATTCAATTAATTGGGTTTCAATCACTACCAATCCGTTTAAAATCACTTGCAAATAACAAATTTCCGAGTTAATCTGGAAATGTTAATTTTTAATACCTTAAATTAAAAATTGGACTTGCTTTGAGGGTTTCACAGTTCTCTGTTTCAATCTAAGGCACTTAATGCAAGATTTATGAAATTATAGATTCCCAAAGGCTTCCATCAAAAAATCATTCAATTTGTAGTATTTTAATTCAAAATTATTTGTGAATCAAGATGCCTAAAGCTCAACCTCCTTAACTCACAAGGAGACATTTCAACTTTTTCCTCAGCGTAGCCCTTCGCACAAAACTAATTTTGGCCCGGTACTAAAGCGTACTGTACAGTCGTTCACGAGAAAGTCGATTTTTTCTCTAAAAATCTGTTCTTTTTTTTCTTTAAAATTTATTGGAATGCGAACATAAAATTGTCAATTGTTACATAAATGTTTGTACTTCTTTCAGTTTGGCATCCTTTTTTAAGATTTTTTTAAAATTATAAAGTATAGATTAAACTAGATTAGTTTTTTGATCCATGTGTACTTTTTTAGGGTTTTCAAATATCTAAAATTCTCCCTCCTAGAGGAGATCGTCAGGCATTAAATCTTCTGGCGCAAATCTCTTTCCAAAACCCTCAATTATCCCAGCTCTCATAATGAGCCTCCAAACAATGCCTCATGTACTCAATCCTGTGGGTTTTTTCGGTCTCTGAAATCCCCTACCGTCTGCAGCCGGATTTTTATTGGAACCGAAGGAACTTTCTATAAACGGGACAAATATTCTTTACTTCAAAAAAGGCTTCATTATTGAAGGAAATCATTTCTCCTACGGTATATTAAAGAAATGTTTCATTCATTCCAATAAACATTTTTATTGGCTATGGAAATAATAAAAAGACGATTCAGGATATTTTGTATTCGCCTGAACATTTTCTCAGGGAAGTGGAAAACTGCAGAAAATCAAAATTCCTGAGAGCAGCCAGCTACCGACAAACGAGTTTGGATGTAGACCACAACTTAAAGTAAAGCGCGTTCCGCACGCCCAATTGAGGTCACAGCATCGGATATTATCTAATATCTCATCAGTAATATCTTGCTCGAAAAACTGGAGGCTAAATAGGTGTGTTCAAGGTGGGTGCCGCGATTGCTCACTCCCGATCAAAAGCGCAACCGAAAAGACTTTTCAGCGCAGTGTTTGGCAAAGTTTAATCGGAATCCGCAGGTCATTTTGCGTCGACTCGTGACTGTGGACAAAACCTGGATCAGCCACTATACACCCGAAACAAAGCAGCAGTCAAAGCAGTGGGTACTGTCTGGTGAAAGTGCGACAAAGAAGGCGAAGGCTGCTTTGTCAGCTGAGAAGGTGATGGCCACAGCATTTTGGAATTCCCAAGAAATTATCCTCATTGATTACTTGAAGAAGGGCATAATTATAACAGAAACGTACTATGCATCATTATTGGACTTTTTGAAAGCCAAGTGACAAAAACAACGGCCACGATTGGCGTACAAAAAAGTGCTGTTTCATCACCTCAACGTACCGGCTCACATCACCGCAATCGCAGTGGCAAAAACGACCGAACTGGGCTTCGAATTGATTCTTCATCTCTTTTTCTGCAGGCTTGGCTCCGTGCGACTTCTTTCTGTTCCCAAACTTGAAGAGATGGCTAGTTGGCAAGAGATTTTACTCAAATGAAGAGGTCATTGCCGGAACAAACGCCTGTTTTGAGGAGTTGAGCGCCGACTACTATAAAGAAGGCATCGAGCTCTTGGAAACTCGTTGGAATAAATAAAAATAAAAAGTTATTGAGCTTCAAATACTTGCTACTTAGTGAATTTGAAGGAAGACAGTTTCAAAGCAACTTTTTGAAGATATTGGCATTGTTTAATCTAGAGTTTGATAAATTTTGAAATAAATACATGCAGTCACCAAAAACGTTTCCAAAGAGTTGAAAATTATTTGAAATTCATGAAAATTAAATAAATTATCTATATTAAATAATGTCAATATCTTCAAAAAGTTGCTTTGAAACTATCTTCCTTCAAATTTACTTAGTAGCAAGTATTTGAAGCTTAATAACTTTTCACCCGTTAGGATTACGAAAAAACTACTTCAGGACTTTTTTGTAGAAAATTAAATTTTCTACAAGAATAATTGATGGAAAATTCAGAAAAATTGTTTTCGTAGTTTCACCGGATAAAAACGTAGAAAAAATTTTTTTACGTGTTATTTAAATGGGAAAATAAAAATTCATTGAGCTTAGTTGAAAATTGAGATATCAAGCTGCGCTTTGGAGGGAATTTTTTTCATACCTAAAAGAAGGTTTTGAGACAATAGCACTTGAGAAAAAAAATGTTTTTTTGACCACTCTACTGCACATACATCCTTGTTAGATTGGTCAATTTTGATGGATTTCAATTTCAGTTAAGATTGGTCTAGTTTCTCACATTTCATTCTCAAATTCTTTCATTTTAATACTTTCATTTTACACTAACCCATTCTAAATCGGCTATTTGTACCGACATTTCGGTACACGTAGCCACGGCCTATCCGAAATCATCCAAACACTTCAGATTCCTATTGTATAATTCCAACGCTTACAATTTAAAAGTGTTACACTTCATATGCTTCAATTAGAAATTTTATTCATTTTTATTCCAATTTCAAATTATTTTAATTTAATTAATACACTTTAAAATAATTGTTTAGTCCTTATCTGTCTTTTTTATTGATTTGGAATGCTTCAACTTTAAAATTGTTTAAATTCAAAAAAAGGGACAGGTTTCAAATGCAAGCTGTAACATTCATTTGAAATGGTTTGTATTGACGCTCAATAATTGACATTCGCCGGGAAGTATTTGCAATTACATGCAATTGTGTAACGACGTACATTGTAATTCCAATTTTCTTTGAAATCGAAATCGACCTATAGTTTTCTTGTAATGAAAAAGCATTCAAATTTGAAAGCAATCATATACTGAAAGAAAATATAGGTGATTCAGCTGTAATTAATTGAAGTTATATTGATTTATTAGAAATCGTGTTTGATATAAAACTACAATAGTAAACATACAGTTTTCTTAGCCATCTACGACTATTTTCTCCATTGTAGGGTATCTGATTGATGCAGCCCTCATTTTTAGTTAATGCATTTTGACGTAATTAAAGCACAAACAATTGTTAAAAAAGAAGGATAAATTTATATCTCCACAGTTCATAAATGCAAAGTCGATTAAGTTCACTTCATTGAATATAAGCGACTCCCCTGGATGAATTATCAGAATTGTAGATCAAACGAAATATGAGGTGAAAAGACATTTCTACTTTTTAATCAAATTTCCTAATTTCTTTTCCTTCCTATAACAAATGAAAATGTTTTTAAAATTTATAAAATATTTCCCAAGTTTACCGTCACAGAAAGGATTTTTCTAAATAAAAAATCTTTTTCGAATTGAAGGATATTTGTCTCGTTTACAAACACTTTTTTTGGTTTCAATAAACTGGACGCAAAAAAGAAATTTTGTTGATTCAATCCCAAGGTGTCTGCTTGACGGGGATATCGGGCAAACCGGGAAATTATCGGAAATTTTATTCAGTGATCGAGATTTTTCTCTCGAATGTCCTAATATGCAATTAAAAGTGTTTGTATATATTTTATTACTCCAATTCTGAGTTGGGACAGGGAATAAATCAAAGAAATATAAACAAAGACACGTAAAGAATTAAAGTTATCCTGAATTGGAACAGGGAATTTCAGTGAAGAATTATAATCTTGAGATCGGGACAGAAAATTTCAGTAAAGAAATATAATTTTGAGTTAAGGAAAGGGAGTTTCCGTGAAGAATTACAATTTTTACTTCGAGACAGGGAGTTTTAGTAAAGAATTATAATCTTGTGTTTGGGACAGGGAATTTCATTTTAAAAATATAATTTTGATAATTGGAACAGGGAATTCTTATGAAGGAATATAATTTTAATTTTGGGACAGGGAACTTTCTACAAGAATTATAATTCTGAAATAGAACTGAGAATTTCTGCGAAGAATTATAATTTTAATTTTTGGTTCACTTAAGAACACAAAATTTCAGTAAAGAATTATAATTTTAAGTCAAGGACAGGAAAATTCTGTGAAGAATTTAATTTTTCACTCTGAGACAGTCAATTTTCATAAACAATTATAATTTTTTGTTTGGGACAGGGAATTTCAGTTGAGAAATATAATTTTGACAATGAACGGAGAATTCTTGTGAAGAATTATAATTTTGACTTTGGGGACAGGCAATTTCCACAGATAATTGATTTTTGAGTTTGAAGCAGGGAACTTTCTAAAAGAATTATAATTCTGAAATAGAACTGGGAATTTCTATAAATAATTATAATTTTCATTTTGTGTTTACTTTAGAACAAGGAATTTCGTTAAGAATTATAATTTTCACTTTGGGACAGGGAGTTTCCGTAAAGAAATGTACTTGACTCAGGACAGGGAATTTTCAAAAAGAATTTTAATTCTGATTCAGAAGGAGAGAATCGAAGAAAAAATTCCTGTACCGAGTAAGAATTTGTCACAATTTGAAACTTTCCTCTTCCAAAATTTGGAAAAAGGAATTTATATATTTCTTAATTATAATAGAAAAATTGGTAGATAAATATAATTCTGATTTGGAATAGGGAACTTTGGAAATGAATTTGACTGTGACTTGATATAGGGGACTTTCCAAAAGATTTATAATACTGACTTAGGACCAGGAATAAATTAAAGAAGTATAAAAAAAATTCACGTAAAAAATTACAATTATTCTGACATGGAACAAGAAATTTTGCAAAAGAATCATAATTTATACTTTGAGATAAGGAATTTCAATAAAAAAAATTATAATGTTGAGCTTGAGACAGGGAATGTCAGTGAGAGATATAATTTCGAGTTTAGGAATTGAAGTAAAGAATTATAATCTTGCGTTTGGAGCAGGGAATTTCAGTAAAGAAATATAATTAATTTTGTGTTTGGGACAGAGAATTTCCGTGAAAAATAACAATTTTGACTTTGAAACCAGGGATTTCAGTAGAGAATTATAATTTCGACTTTGAGACACGGAAATTTCTAAAAGACTTGTAATTCTGAATTGGAACAGGGAATAAATCAAAGAAATATGAAAAGATATACGTAAAAAATTACAATTATCTTAAATTGGAACAGGGAATTTTCAAAAAGAATTACATTTAATTATAAGTTGCCACATGGAATTTCAGTGAAGAAATAAAATTTTGGGTTTAGTACAGAGGATTCTATTTTTTACTTTGAGACAGAGAATTTTAGTAAAGAATCATAATCTTGAGTTTGGAACAGAAAATTTCAGTAAAAAAATATGATTTTGAGTCAAAGACAGGGTATTCTCGTGAAAAATTAAAATTTTTACTTTGAGACAGGCAATTTTAGTAAAGGATTATAATTTTGTGTTTGGGGCAGGGAATTTCAGTTCAGAAATATAATTTTGACAATTTGAACAGACAATTTGTATAAGAAATTATAATTTTGACTTTGAGACAGGCAATTTCAGCAGAGAATTAGAGTTTTGACTTTGGAGTAGGGAACTTTCTAAAAGAATTATTATTCTGTAATAGGACTGGGAATTTCGTTAAGAATTATAATTTTTACTTTAGGACAGGAATACTCCATAAAGAAATAAATTTGACTTGGAACAGGAAATTTTTGAAAAGAATTTTAATTCTGATTCAGAAGAAGGGAATTGAAGAAAAAATCCCTGTACCAAGTTAAAATTTATCACAATTTGAAACTTCCCTTTTCCAAAATTTGGAAAAAGCGAGTTACTTATATTTCTGAATTGTAATAGAAAATTTGATAAATAGATATAGTTCTGATTTGGAACAGGAAATTTTGGAAATGAATTTAACTGCGTCTTAGTATAGCGAATTTTCTAAGAGAATTATAATTCTGATTTCGGAGAAGAATAAATAAATGAAATATACAAAAAAAAATCCCGTAAAGAATTATAATTTTGACATTGAAATAGGGAATTTCGTTGAGAATTATAATTTTCTCTTGAAACAAGTAATTTGTGAAATGAAACGGGAAATTTTAGAGAGTAATTTTGATTCTCATTTATAATAAGAGGATTTACAAAAACAATCCCTGTTCCAAGTCAAAATTTACCATATTTTGAAAATTCTTTATTCCAAATCTGAACTTGTTTGAATCAAAAATTTTTTTTGCAAATAAAAATTTGCCAGAATTTGAAACTTCTCTCTTCCAAAATTTTAGGAAAAAGGAGTTTATCTATTCATGAAGTATGATAGAAAATGTTGTGAATAAATATAATTTTGACTTGGAACAGGGAATTTTGTGAAGTACACTGACACCTCGATTTATTTAACCTCGATTTACTGTCTTCCTAGAATGTCTTCCGGCTCGCATTCGGTGATGAGGGGTCAAAGACGCTGAGAGAGAGGATTGCCGCTGGCCTCGCATTCGTTGGTGGGGAGGTCCGAGAGGCCGAGAGAGAGGCGCGCGAGCTCAACGGAGTTACGCACTTCCCCCTGACTGTTTACATCTTAGAAATTCTTGGAACGGAGTTACGGTAATCAAGGCAACGCCCGAGACTCAAACTAAATCGAGGTCCCAGTGTAAATGTGATTGTTTCTCGGAACAGGAAGTTTTCATAAAGAAGTGTAATGTAGCTTTGTGACGACGAATTTTCGAAAAAAATATAATTATTAATTTAAAATATTGATGTTATTTCACCGACCAGGGTAATTAATTAATTAATATTTTGATGTTCTTATATCGATTACTG
>JAUMHM010084639.1:0-12220 GCA_032362435.1 Melikaiella ostensackeni
CGAGCGATTCAAGTATCATTTTTATGCTATCGAAGTTTAATTGAGTTCGAACTTTAAATTCATTGGTTCTTCACACATCAAACGCATGGATTTTTTCTCGGTGCATCTTTAAAATTCTACCTACACTTTCTAGCTGTGATTTTTAGCATCAGATGGCGAACTGGTCGACCACCATTTCCAATAGATTCTATGCATTTTTTGCCATAGAATCGGATGATGCATAGATTTTCCATAACTTACATATTTGAACAAATTGCGAGAAAAATTGTATAAACAATTGAAAATCCTATGTTTTCTCATGAAAAATCCACTTTTAATGGAATCCTCTTACCCCAATAGCAACATCTCCGCAATGTGTATTGGTCTGCCCATGGGCCTCAGTAGATAAAAAAATTATTCATACATTTTTTAGAAGTTCAAATATTTTTCATTTATGTCAGTAATGAATCACAACGGTTTCAGTACAACATAAGTTTTTTTCTACAACGAACTGATACACTGGAGTATTTGTTTAAATAAATTGTTTATAACAATCGAATTAACTGTTGAGTACAATTTCCACGTTCTTTGAGTCTATCTTTATTAATTATAATCAACAACAAGCTTACTGAAGTAATTTATTCAGAAATAAGAAATAATATTTTTGTAAATGCCAATTTTGTCACGATATTTTTTATATATTATTGCATACAAGCCTGAATTGAAAAATCGTATAATTTGAGTCTTTTGAAAATTTAATGTTAAGCGTTGGAAAAAACATAGAAATCCGTCAAGAAATGTAGAGGCTATAGAGGATAATGAAAGTCACATCTTTAGAAAGAAAAAAATTCATCGTTTTCATTCGTTCGACTTCTCAGTTTACGCCGCGACGGTGCCGAAATAAGATCGTTTTAAACGGCGAAGAAGAGTATAAACGTTTATCTGCCCAATAATTTAAATAAAATATTTGAGTTTGCTCTTATAGTTGCTATCGGGTTATTATCTTCAAAAATGAGTTTTCTTTAAAATCAGGATTAGAATAAGAGCTTCTGTTATCTAATTAGAACGGAAATGTTATTTCTGATATTTTGATGATTTAAACGAATAGGAAAGTCCCACTTTATTTTCTGAATTTTATGTATATTTCAAAATCTTTTTTTATTACATAAATCTTAATTGAGATAAAAGATTTTTGTTAACTTTTTCGAAAAAAGACTGCGACAAGAGCGCAAGGAGAAAGAGGAAGATTAGTACAGTGAAGTCGGTGTAGTATTTCAAAAGCCATGTGAGTCTCTTCTACAAGTATTAAATTTAGTTAAAAATTGACAATAAAACTAGCTGATTAGGCATTATGACATTTCCTTTAAAATAAATTGTGGGCGCTTAGTTTTTCTTATTCAAACGCCTTTAATAAATAAAATGGGAGACTTGTTAATATATCGCAGGTTCTGCGTATACTATAGGCGTTTCCAAATGTGGATATATTCAGAAGGAAACCTTCCTCTTCTATATCTTGGTTCGTTGACTAAAATAACATGCGCTTCTCAGAATAATTCGGGGTTAATGTACAAGGTATGCGTTTCACGATAAATCACACTGACATGTTGTAAATTCCAGGGCGGACTGATTAAAAACAAGTATCTCCACATAGGTATCTTTAAATATTTCGGCTATTTTTGCAGGTATTATTTCAGACTCGAGGTGCCCTGTTTTTGAACAGGATGACTTCATGCTGTTATTTTCAGTGTAAAACAAATGACTCTGGGACTCCACCAGTAGTCTCATTTTGAGATTAAAGAAAATCAATTCCGTACCACCCTAGACTGTTGTTACGGAGCCTCATTTTAATACCTGAAATAAGCTCTGTGATGATACCTTTTTCAGTGTAACCTACAGAATTCCTGAAAAAAAATTGTTGGAAAAATTGTCGCACTTTATTTACTTTTGATACTTTTTGAGCAGTGTTATGTAACGTGCGGTGTATATTTAGAATGTAATAAAATTGAACTCTTATCTCGGTAAAAAGGTGTCAATTGAATTAAATTAATATGCATAGGGGAGAGTGGCAATCACTAGGCCGCTGTAGACAGTGGGTGTTCTCAAGTATTCAAAAAACCAGTAAAGCAGTTAATTCCAAATTATGGGGATGGATAAAATTTATGCGAGCCCACTTAATTGCCCAAAAACTGGAGCCATCTAAATCCATTAGGAAATGAAAAAAAAAAAAAAACTGTTTTTGAGATTATACTGAAAAAATTTACGTTGAGTTCACTGAGTATTTTTTACAGAAATAAGTAAGAATGTGTATGCTTATGATAAATTTTGCTAAGGGTTTCAACTAGAACATTTTATGACACAGAATGTTTAAAATTTTATAAATAAATGTAGCAACAGATTTCTGCATTAGAACGACGTAACGATATTTTTTAGTTTTTGAAAGACGTAGTAATATATTTAATATTAATATTAATAATTTATGAGGTATCTTAAAAATAAACTTCTTATTTCCGATACAGGTAAAGTATTCTTGCTCCAAAGTTTAGGACGTTATAACTTGATTAGAGTCTAGTTTCAGTAATTAAAAAAATATTTACATATTAAAGTTTATCTGTATTCATTATAAATAAGTTATATTGCAATTTTTTTTCGATTTACTTAATGGTGGAGTACATTTCAAGTAATCACAAGAATTTTCCTGCCGAAATTGGAAAATATTCGTCCATAAATAAGTCACGAACGTAGCTAGGTTTTGAATACGAGAAAAATAGACAAAATATCAAAGTTTATTTTTATGGGAAATGAATGGACAAATTTCGCACCTTTTACGAACAGTTCGAGTTTTCTACGAATAGTTCCTGAAAAATTAAGACTCGAATATAAAAAGGAAAATTTTATTTGTGCGAATTAATGTATATGATTTATAAGTTCGCAACTCGGCAGATTCGAACTCTCGAAGACTGCTAACTCGTCAGCTTCTAAACATGAGCCGAGAGTTCGTAAACAAGCGCACTCATCGAGGCCAAACCATATAGGTTTTATGAGTTTCTAGCCACTCGTCAAAGGAAATGAAACCACACATAACGCGCACACATGCGCCGTCGCGTTTGTGCGAGCGTGTGTGCGGAATACGTGCCGGCGATCTCAGTTCCAGTTCCTAGATTTGTCGGGCCAGCTTGTGAGTTCTCCGAGAATTTTTTTCCAATCATTCGTAATATTTCTGTAATTATTGACATAAGAAAGTGAGAAACCGCTTTTGAATTTTAACATCGAGTTCGTCAATTCCACTGGTCTACAAATTTTAACATTCGGTCGTGCATATGGGACCCAATGAACCAAAAGTCGATCGCATCTGACCTTGGAGCCCTGCGTGCCTTTGAACGTAGTGGTGTTAGTGGTTGCGTACGTACCAAGTGTCTACACTTGGCCGTATTTATTAGTATCAGAGAACATGGAATTTATTCGTTTTTAGTTATAAATTTGATTCTGGTTCAAATCAAAAGACACCCCGAATACTCCGTGATAGAATATACGCACATTGCACCCTTAAAATTCAACACTTATGTCGCTCAATGTACCCTTACCTTTTTGTGATGATTATAATTTTTTAATAGTTCCCAGTCAAGAACTGGGATAGAAGTGGTCCGTAGAGGCACCAACAAACAACCTTCGGATGGATAGGTGTACATTGTACCCTATAAAAACATCCCTCGAATCGATTAGTTTACCTCATTTCAGCTTTTGATGGTGAGAAAATATTTGTCAGAGAAGCAGGCATATGCAACTAAGCACTACTCTGCGATCATTCGTTATCCGAAATGTCTGGTTCGTCAGTCAACTGTTTGGCTGCTCTCTTGTATTCTTTAACTTTGTCTGAATCCTTCAGTTCGTCAGTCATTCGTTCGTATTCCTTGTTTGAGCTAAGTCATTGACGCTTCCACAGCAGTCGTTTTGAATTGTTGATTGCTTGGCTGTTCTCTTGCCATCTGAATCTCTCAATTCGTTAGTAATTTGTTTTTATTCCTTATTGGGAGTGAGTCATTGACGCTACCACAGCGGTGATTTCGAATTAGCTGTATCAGTCATTTGTTTGGCTTCTTTCTCATCGTATTTTGTTTTGTCTGAATCATTCAATTCAATAGTCATTTTTTTGTATTCCTTCTTTGAGCTAAGCTGCAAACGCGACCACAACGTTCTTCCCAGTACTTTCAGTATCTGCAAAATGCATAGAAGATTTTGTACATTCTGGTAATGTGAAATTGATCTCATCAAGGTTCGATTGTCATTATACTATAAAAGATGCCTCGAGGTTACACATGCATAAGTCACCCTGATAAATTTTCTTACATTTGTGAAAAATATACTACAAAAAAAGAAAGCCATAACATATCGGAATCCGTCAAATTGAACTATCATAATTACTTTCAAATCGAAATTTCACACCAAGATAAACCATGGGCTCCACACAAAGTATATATAACTTGATATGCGCAGAAAAGTGGATGGGATGAGGAAGTTGCGAAAAAGATGGCATCGTTCTTGAAAAAAAAAAGCACAAATTGGATCAAAATTGTAAGCTCTAGACAAATTCGTCCAGAAAAACTTTTTTTGTCCCACTGTGAGACGGTGTATGCTCAAGTCAGCCTGCTTAAAACGTTCAATTAAGAAGTATTGCTTATTCGTATTAACGAGATGTTGTCGAGAATCTTGCTCTGCGACAATGCAAAATTGAATCACATTAAAATGTCACTGCTTTTTGATATGGGACAATTTGACGTTTTTTTTTTGCGTGGCACAGAATCGGTATGCATATTCGAATACTGATTTATTTGAACATTTTTTTCTATTTTATATCATTCTGTGCTCATATCTTTCTTAAAATATTGTGTAATGAGTACTTCTCTTCGGAATCATTTGATGGTCGTTTGTTGGTTGTTGTTTTTGTGAATGAACTCCAATAACGCTTTTAAATCCACATGTTGTTGTTATGAAAAAAAATTTTCGTCATGTTAAAGGCTAAGTTTACGATTTTGAAGCGCTTCAAAAAGTACGAAAATTCTATAATAACAGAATAGTGACATGTTTTTTCAATTCAAACTGAAGAAATTTACAGTTTGAACATGGCTACGAAAGTAGCCATGTTCAGACTGGTGGGAGTTTCTGAATTCCCTGAGATAATTCAGTGTCAAATATTGAAAGGAAAATTAAGAATTACGTTCTTCATATTCGTCCCGACTTTTTGAGTTGCGAATTTTCGATATCGTATTCGCAGTCAGTGACCTTGAAAAAACTCTGAAAACCAGTTTTCATGAACCCCACATTGATAAATTTTGGTCGCCATTTTGGATCCGCCATTTTTTATTTTGACCACCAAATTCGTAATCAGTGGCTTCAAAACCCTTTTACTACTCAAATTTACTTCAAATCGAACGATATCTTTCAATTTGACCACTTATTCTATTCTCCTCATTTATTGTGTGGGCGGTGCGTGGCCAGACTAATTTCGCGTGTTTACATCACTGTCTCTAATAAGCCTCTTACACGGAATTTTGGAAACATATTTTTCATGACACGCGCAATGAAAATTTGGCTTTCACGGTCTCTTGAGCGATGCGGATACGGCGGATTCTTGACAAATCGAAAAACAAATGAGCCGAAAACGACGGATTCTTGACAAATCGAAAAACAAATTAGCATGCGGGGCGAATAAAAATGTCAGCTATAGATGCGAAAGCGATTTTCGTATGTCTTTGCGTTGACACGACTGAATGAATGTTTTGGAGTTACGCGCACGCATGTCTCTGCTACTAACTTCACTATTGTAGCAACGCTGTGTCATTGTTTTATCCTTTTGTGAAACTAAAATCAGCATCGACAAAAAAATTTCGCTATCCCTCAAGAGGCAGCGAAAGCCAAATTTTCGATTCGCTTTTAATGAAAAATATCGTACATAGCGAGTGGCGAATGACGATAATGTTCGACTCGTGTGTTGCCCCCCTCGCTTCGCTCGGGTGGCAAACTTCACACCCGTCTGACATCACTGCCATTCACCACTCGCTATGTAATATACTACTCTCGTTTTGAAGACTTTTTGTAATATACTAGAACACGAAATGAATTTGTCAGAGGTTATGTTTTTTAACAATTTTTCTCTCAAATAAAACACGATATCTTGGAGACCAGAAAAGTCTTCATGAATTTTTTTTAAGGAAAGGTGAGATTATACGGAATTTTTATATCCTAACTCAAAAAATATAAAAAGATGCCCTATTGCGAAAAAATTAAATTTTTTACTGTTTTTCTTCAACTTAAAATTTTGAATTTTTTTTAGTATGTTATAATCTGAAACCTCATAATTTTAACAGCAAAACCTCAAATTTTCATCAAAATCCAATTCTGCCATTCCAAATTCAAAAGCCGTATCTGCATTTTGGGAGAGTCACCTGTCATTTTGATAAACTTCAGAAAAAAATCATAAAATTAAACACCTTTCTTGTCGTTTATGTTTATGAATGTGTATTTCATATATTACACTGCGATATGTTAGTTCAAAAATCTAAATGGCAAGGAAGGCGTTTATGGTTTTTTTCTAAAGTATGGTAAGGTGACAGGTGACTCATCCAAAAAGAAGATACGACTTTTGAATTAAAGACGACATAATCAAGGGCATGTCCAACGTAGGTCAAGTGACCCCATTCCTATTTTATCCAAATTTTTTTCGAACAACTCCTGTCCGCATGCCAATTTCTCATAATACGATTTTTCGTCGCATAATTTCGCAGCATACAATCAGTTTCTCAGCGGCTAATTGAGACATTTACAACGTCAGAAAATTTGAAAATTAGGGCGAAATTCACAACCCTATCTCCCAAGTTTCAGAGTGAAGTAGTGAGCCATCTTTTGGAGTTTGTATAATTTCAAAATTTGTCACTTTTTTGTATGTTCAATGTATTTATTTATGATGATCACCAAACGATTCATAAAAGAATCTTCGAGGTTATTAAAAATTTAATGTACAAGCGATCACAAATCGTGCAATCATAATAAGTATGGATAAATTATTTGTTTACTATAATCGATCGTCCTTTCATATTCGCCAATGGGCGATTTAAGCTATGTATCATATTTTGCAAGCGTTGTCGGGCGAAAAAAGCTACTTCTCTTATTTCGCCCGCTTTACCGGGCAAAGTAACCACTCCGTATATAATACAGTCATCTCTAAGCAAAGAATGTGACCGTAAGCTGTTTTGACTATTTTATATTTTTTAAATTTTTTATTTATTAAAAACATTGATTTAACTCTGCTTTGAAGTTTGAAACATCTGATAATTTGAAAACTAGAAATAAGTCATCATTCAAATAATTCCTTAAATCTTTAAAAATAATCTTGAATGTAGAAAATCGGATAAATGCTATTATTTTTCATACAAAAGTTCTCAGAGCGCTCGGTTAGCTCAGATGGTTAGGTGTTAGGTAGATAAATTCATCGGTCGTGTAGTTAGGGTTCGCGTTATCTTACTTGCGGATTGATTCAGAACCAATACTTTTGAACGCGAGCCAATACTTTTAAAACCTTTTCCCCGCAACAAAAACCAGATTTGAAACGCATTTAAAATGTTCATACTTCTGAATACTTTTGAATGCGATGTTTTTTTGCAGGGTACTCCTGATGAGGAGAATATTGGATGACCGAGAAGTTGAGAAACTTTTTCTGTAATAAATTGTCCGATTAAGTTGGTTTGGCAACATTACTTGTTGTTATTCCTACCTTCCTATAGAAATATCATTATTGGAAAATGAAAGTCCCCATAATGAAATTCATAAAATCAAGGTTTGGAAATCAAATGCCTTACCGATACAACTTCACTGGAAATTCACTGAAGATTCTCAGACTCAGTCAAGCTTCTGAGATTTATCTCTACAAGAAGTCAGGTAGCATTTTTTTAAGATCCAAGTAGCCCTCGTGAATTTCCTGGAGACCCATAAACTTTGTTTTGTAAATATAATGAAAATTTTTCCAAATAGCAAGGAACTATAGATGCTGTCTCGAAACTCTTGAAAGAGTAGGCCCAACTCGGCATCTGGCCAATAAACCAGGTTGGTAGGATTCTTTTAGTAAGGTTTACGCAGTGGGGTTAATAAAACGGTGGACAGATGTAAGAGCTTCAAATATATATTTTTTCAAATCACAAAATTAGAGATTCGAAAGTTGATATATTTATATCTACGGATTATTACAATTACAAATATTTCAAATTTGCTTTAAAAAATTCAAAATATATCATATTTTGTACGTATCTCGTAGACTGTACGTGAAACGTAAAACAGATAGCATTTTCAGATTTGCAATCATAGGAATACTGCATATAAATATAAGTATATAGGTTGTCACAAATAAATATATGCATCTAAATACACTAGAACTTTACTATAGAGACCGTCTCCGGGGTACCCTTAATGGCCTCCGTTCTATCTCGGGGCTCTCCAAACCATAAACAATCAGGGCCGTATGAACCCTTTATGTTGGAGTTTTGTCTTAAAAATTTTTTTTTTGTATTTTTGCCATTTGCTTTTATAATATCATAATGAAAGTGAAAATGTTTGTGCTCGTAAATCAAACTTTATCAAAGTACTGATTTTTAAGTATGTACGTACATATATCGGGGTCGTACGTACGTACGTTCATATGTCAGTCCGCTTTTTCAATACACTCCCGCGTTTTTCTGGAGACACTGCCGCTGACCTCGCAGCGGCTCTCTGTCGCCCCCTTAGTCCCCTTGTCTCTTATAATGGGGGCATTCATAGTGAGGTTCCAGTGTAAATCAATGATAATTTTTAAAGTTTTAAAAGGGATCAGTTTTATAAAGGTTCTAACTGCCTGTCGTTCTTCGATATCCTCAAGGTTCAACTACCATAAATTAAGTCATAAAAATGACCCAAATGTCTGAGACTTTTTCTAGAGAAGAAATCATCCATATATTACCTTAAAATTAACTAAAATAGACCCGGACTGGTCTGAAATTTACGCCTGACATTTCTGAGATTTTGTTTCGGCAGGGTGCCCATAGTTTATCGAAAGATATTAGGAAGCGTCCACATATTACGTGACGCTCTGAAGGGTACGGGAGATTCTGCCCTGAAGTCACAAAGTGTCACATAGGAGGGGGGTCGCAAAGGTTTTGTAACACGTGATGCTTTCATGTTCATAAATAAAATGTAAATCCGTGACGATACATCAATGACCAATATTAAGATAAATTTTTTTTAATTATATCAACGTTCTCAAATTTAAAAAAAAATTCTAAAGAATTTAATTAAAAGTATTTTCATACTAGTATCAAATATTTTTAACTCATTATTCACTGTTCGATTGAAGACTGCATAAAATTAAATTCATATTTCGTACTTCAAAATGGGGGGCGGGGGTCAGCTTTAATGTCACATGACATTTTGAGGGGAAGTTCACCGAAATGTCACAAATTGTCACAAGAGGAAGTGATGAGTAAAGTTAAAATAAAGCGGAAAAAATTTGGGAAAATGTTGATAAAAGTAAAAGAACAGTGTGTGCTGAAGCGTAGAGTTGGGGGAGAAAAGTTTGTTATTAAAAAAAGAAATAACGACCGACGCATTTGAACATTAAAATCATTAAATCTGCATTACCCACGGCTCGCGGAAGTTGTCTACACGCTCCGATAGGCGAAGATGACAGCTTGACAGTCGAACCCCAATGCAGGTACAGTAGATACTTCTGTTCATTTGCATTACAAGTGCAAATATTATTGTTTGCACTGTTTGTGTGTAATGTTTGTGATCGAAGTTCATGTTTTTTTGCTCGAGTTTGATGGATACAAATCTCAAAACTGCCCTGTTGTCAAAATTGAAAAATACTTGCAGTGTTCCACTTTTACTTTCTTCCGAAATTTGTTTTTCAAAATTTCCACCGAAACAAAGCAGACAAACAAAGTTGAAAGACTTAAGAATTTCTGCAGTCTATATTTATGTTTAAATATGTGACGTTTAACAATTTGAGCTATTATTTCACATAGACGAAAAGTGGAATTCGCAACTTTTGCGTGAATATGAAGGACTACGGAATACACATGATTGTGACACGCATTGGTATCTAACTACACTTCTGATACAAAATCATCAGAAATTCACTAATTATTCTGAAACTCAGTCAAGCTTCTGAGATATTTTTCTAAAAGTACCAGGGTAGCACTTTTTGAAGATCTAGTAGTAAACCTAATAAATTTCTAAAGGATCATAAACTTGGTTTTGTAAATACATGTTAGAAATTTTTCTAAATAACAAGAAACTACAGAAACTGCCTTGAAAGAGCATCTGGCTAAGGAACCAGGTAGACAAAGTTTTTGAAGTGAGCAGTGGCCAGATCTAAGAGCTTCAAATATATTTTTTTTTGAATTTCCAAATTAGAGCCTCAAAGGTTAGAAAATCAGAATCCACAGATTTTTACAATTACATATATCTAAAATTTACTCTGAAAAATTCAAAATATATGCATGTAAATAATAGAATAATAATTTTTTAAAGTGTTAAAAGTGATTAGTTTCATGAAGGTTTTATGATAGAGAGAACCTAACTGCCTGTTGTATATGGGTATCCTCAAGGTTCGACTGCCATAAATTAAGTCGTAAAAAAGGACCCAAGTCTCTGAGACTTTTTCTAGAGAAGAAATCATTGAAATAATACCTTGAATTTGACTGAAATTGACCCCAACGGAGTAATAAGTTTTTTAAGTTCAAAACTATTCAAACAACCAAGCAACTAGTATTTTTCGAAAGAGTGTTCAACTGCATTTTTAGAGCAACTAATTAAAGTTAAATATAACTTACATTTGAACGAAATACACTTGAAAAGATCCCCGAATATACTTATAATAATGCTCAGCATTATTCCTGAACCTCCGAATTATTTGGAATTTACAAAAGTTTCCAAGGTATTAGCGTTTACTCCGGAGCCAAGGTTTCTAAGGGCGTCTGATTCAGGGTTTACTTTTCCTTTCAGGTTTTTATAATCCGTTGATAAGGAATCGAGTATGAGCTTGAGAATTTTAGTGTGATGAGTCAGGACGCTGGCTAATTGTTTGTTGTCTTTATAAATGTTGTCAAATTTGTCGTTCATTTTCTCTAGATTTTTGTCGCTGAGCGTTCCGAACAGTGTTTTGGAGATATCGCCCACGAAATTGGCCAATCCTATTTTTGCACGTTGTTTGCCTAACAGTTTGTGTAAAATTTGTATTTCGAATTGAAGCCCAATTTATCTACCTCTCGTTAGTTGCAGCTCGCATATGGGTGCACATTCTTTTCCACAAGCTGTTTCTGCTAGCTGCAAGGTGTAGTCGACCGCTGAGACACGTTGACTTCTATTATCAGCCGCCATTCTACATGAAAGAGGTGTACCCGGTTTTCCTCTTCCACGAATACGTTTCCTCTTAGTTCAGTGATAGTATAATTAGATTGAATCCCCACCACTAGGGCTAGGATCACAACAATCTTTGGCATTGTCTGAAACATAAAACGGCATGACTTGATCTATATGGATTTTCATAATTTAACCCTTATAATTTATGACCAAGTTGATATTATCTAGTAGTTGGATTATTGTGCCTGGGCCTTTCTAGCTGGGTTTCAATTTGTTTATCATGTTGTTATTTTTCCATTTAACTAGGTTTCCAATTTCATAGATCAGATAAGTTCGCGTTATATTTTTATCTAATCTTCTTTGAGACTTCTCTTGTTGTAGCTGGATTCTCTCCCTAGCCTTTTGTATGTATTTCTCATGTTTGGCTTTCCATTTTCTTATCAAATGGCTGTAGGTTAGTGTAGGTGATCGGGCTAGTGTCGAGGGAAAGTTTTCGTCTCTACCAAAGGTCACCTCAAGGGGCGAGAGTCCCTTCGTCTTGTTCCTGGTAGTGTTTATTGCGAAATTTATGAACTTGATGTTTTCGTTCCACTCGTTACTATTTTCTGCCACTAAGTCTTAATCATGATTTTCAAAGTTGAATGCATTCTTTCTATATTTTCGTTTGCCTGAGGATGGAACGCAGTAGTTTTAATGTGCTTAATTTTGAACATTTCTTCGAACTGCTGAACTAGTTCTGACAAGAAGTTCTGTCCTTGATCAGTCAGAATGACCTGTAGTGCCCCGAACACATAAATGTAATGTTCCATCAAATTATCCACGATACTTTTAGAAGTTTCATTTTTCATTGGTAATTTTT
>JAUMHM010084640.1:0-12220 GCA_032362435.1 Melikaiella ostensackeni
CTGTGTCGAGTTGCATTCTGGCTCGCATTTTTATAGACCTGGCTGGTCACTCGCCGTCCAATCATATTACTTCGCGGTCGGTGATTGGCTCTTCCGAAAAAGTGGGGATTTTTTGGAAAGTCACTAAGGTACACTAAAACTGTTGATATTAGGACACTTTTCGACCAATTTTACACAAATTTTTATTTAAAAACTACAATTTCACACTGTTGTAATTTATTCTAATTTATTGAATTTTCTTTGCTCATCTTTGATTGTTCTGAAATTACTATAAAGTATAGCGATGTGAAAAGTATCCTTTTTTGTAAATATGTCTTATTTATAAAATTTGTAAACGTTTCCGAATTCTAGCAAAAGAAAATGTAGGTTTTCGTGGAATCATTTTCTCATTGTCTGCGGTTTTAAACGATTTAAAGGAAAAACAAATCTTTTTAGAAGCTGAATTATTTGCTACTTTTCGGATACACATAAAAATTAATACAAACAATTACAAATTTTAATTCGCTTTTATGTAAAGTTTACTATTTTTAGACTGTTTTACTTTATTGTAAATTCTTGTATTTTATTGTGAAAATACACTTTAACCAAAGATAGATAATAATTAATACAATTATAATCCATTTGCTTCAGGCGTTACTATACCTTCTCGATTTTTCTTTCTGCTGAATATGTTTAGGCAGCATCAAAAAAGTTATGACATATTTTAAGCATGGGAGTACTGTAGGAACGAATAATAGATATATTTTATCACATTTTATTAAATATGTCATTTTAACAGCATCTCTATATTATTTCCTATCAAATTAGCTAATTCAAAATCTCCATTTTTTATCTTCGTTTTTCTTTAGCTTTATCGGAATGCAGCAACGCTATTCAGGTGTCAGAATAATTCTGACACTCAGGATGCAAATCTGTTCTTGTAAAGAAACGAGTGATAAAAATATTTCTTTTCTGAAACTTCTGTCACTAATGAGCTAAAATTTTGATTTGGTATACAAATTATTATGCGGAAGATGCAGTTTCGTTATATCTGACTTATGTCTCTCTAATGTTCTCTAAGTCAGATGGAAAAATAGCGCAAAATAATGCGGGTAATATAAAAGGAGCATAATAGTGACGTTCAATTTACATCATTTTCTGCATTTGACATTTCTGTGATTAATCTATGCAACTGTAAAAATTAATTATGAAGGCTTTGAAGAACACTTTGAGACAGATTCAGTCAAGTAAACTCGAAAGTGAATTACATGTTGACATACATATTTTCTTTTAAACTAGTTCGTGTTTGAGGAGAAAAATCTTGTCACGACACTCTCGCGCTCCACCCTCATGACTTGAATTTAGATTAATTTGTATAAACTCTACCTTTCATTTTGCCTTTTTATATAGAAAATGAAAAATTCAGAATCAGAATGAGATACGCTTAAATAAATGGTTTAAGTAAAATTTGTGGGCCTTTAAAGCGAGAAACTTTGATGTGAGTCCTATTCATATCGTCTCGTTTCTCTACAATTTGTTGCAATTAGCTCAGTAATGAAATCAGAAGGTTTTCCTCTTGCGCTGTAGAGGGGAAGAGATTTTGCCCAGAAAAATTACGAATTTTGACCTTAATTTTGCCGAATTTAAAAACGGGCACTCTCTAGGACAATTTCCACGTCTGACAGATTTCAAAGGTCCACGCTCAATATAATAAATAATTGAGGATCCTTGCTAGTCAACAAAGATTTAAATAATTTCGTTCGCCCATATTAAAACAGTCCACTTTGTCGTTTGCCAATAAGGGTCGACTTCAAACTGAATTCTTTATGAGGTTGATTGATGAGCCAATAGGAAGATCCATACTCTTTATTCCAACGACATCCACTAAGCAAAGCGAGAGCCCTTGAGTATCCAAAATCTTTCGTTTTAGGCGTCACTCTTTCTTATAAACAATTGTTCTCTCTACAATCCTATCCTTGCATCTTGTGTTTCTGCGACTCTTTGTATCTCTCCGCTTTAGAGTCTCATTCACACAGTCCTACCATTTTTTTTCGGTCCATCTCTGAGTACGTTACCACTCACCTTACGTAAATACACATTCTTTGTTGAACATCCTTCATTCATTCTCTCAACGTGACCAAATCATCTCAGGAAATTCTTTTCACCCTTGTCAATCAATGCTTCTTCTACACCTCATTCTTAGAGAACCCACTTATTACTCGTACTGACCTTGTCGTTAGCATTTTACCGCATATCTTTCGCAGGAATCGCATGTCAACCCCTTCACATTACTCTTATACTTTTCTTTGGTACGTCCAGGTCTCGCTATCATACAGCACAGTGGGTGCAAGCATAGAATTATATGTTGCAATTTCAGCTTCATTCGCTTCATTTTTATTTCCAAAATACACAAATTCATCAACTTGTTCTATCTTCTCTTCATCTAAGAAAATGTTGAATACTGTTTTCTCGCCCCTACTTTCAAACACAATAATTTTGGTTTTATTCACTTAATATCAAGTCCTAGACTCTTCATGCTGGTATCCAGTCTGCTCATCATTCTTTGCAAATCATCGACTGATTCTGGAATAACAATCTTATAATCTGCAAATGCCAGCCCACGTACTTTCACTGTCCCGAGATCAACATCATCAGCAGCCTTACCATTCTTTAGGTTCTTAATTGCGGATATAATGTCGTGGATATCGATTTTTATTTCGCCACCTAAAAAGAGATTTTCTAACGTCTCCTCTTCTGTGTCACAGTTGTTATGCTCCAGAGCTTGACCTCCATGCAATTCCTTGAAACAACCAGTCACACAGTTTTTCACTTTCGCAACACTTTTTTCAACATTCTTAATTCCGACTAATTCAGTGCTAGAACTTTCTTTCCTAATTTTCTGAACCAATTTTCAAAATAATTTCTTATTTCCTTCAAAATCACGTTGAATTTTTTTATCTTCTTGCGCTTTGATCTTATCCTCGCTTTCTTTGACTAGTATCTTTGCTTTTTTATTTTCATCCTCATAATCATTTTTTAGTCTAGTCCTTTCCCCATTGCTGAAATCTTTAATATTCAGCTTCCTCGAGTAAGCTTGCTTTTTTCGTTGACAGCCACGCGGATTTCATCATTCCACCAAGCATCTCCAGTCTTTCTTTCTACAGACGCAGTAGCGCACACTCCAGGTGCACTCTCCAAGATGCTATCCCCTAGTATTAGGGGCCTTTTAAATCGTCGGGAAATACCGTCTATAAAACTGAGTCCACACGGAGAAGCCATTTTGTCTAGTTTCACACATACATAATTTAAAGAGTAACAAGATTTGCGGAAAAGGCCGTTTTCTTCGGAAATTTTTTTATTTTTCATATAATAATCAAAATAAAAAATGCTCCCTAATTAGCGGCACCACGACGACACTGGTCGCGACGGTATGGGAGGTGTTCTACTATTTAACTGGAAAGGGACAAGGTAAAACAGTTTTCTTGGTTTCATAACTTATTATGTGTTTGGTCGGTAATGTTGAATCCAGTGGGAGCAAGATTTTGGCGAACTTAATAACAAAACGATAAACTACCATGTTTGCTAATGTCCATTGTAAGTCGCTATACATGGCATTTCTCAAGCTTAAAACAAAAAATATAACCCCTATTGAAATATTAAAAAATGATTTCAAGCGGTTCCGTAGATCCTTCTGAAATGGAAAATTTTGTCTCTGGACTTTTTCTCGTATCTAGTGTGCTTTAGTGGGAAAGTTGAATTTTCTTTTTTTTATATTTCATGAATGAAAGCACAAATAATTAAGGTAGATTCTGATTAAAAAGACACAATTAAAGCTGGATAGGTCCAGCACAGAAAAAACTAAAGGTAAAAAGTGATTCAGGTAAAAATGCTGAGAGGGTAATCTCGGCATGAAAAGAAAATGAAGATCGATAAGGGTGAAATGAAGAGTTAGCGATCTTTCATTTTACTTACTGATTATCCTTTTTACTGATTATCATTTTTTTTTGCATGCCGAGATTGCTCCCAGCATTTTTATCTGAATCACTTTTTACCCTTTGTTAGATTCTCATCTCAATGAGAAGACATTAATTTTATGTAAAAACTCACTATCGCTGATTTTAATGAATCTCCACGTATCGAGACCCCCTGAATCCGAGAAAACAGATTTTACGATGATGTCTGCTGTTGTCGTCTGTACAATGGATAACTTTTGAAAGACTAATCTGATTATATTCCCCTTTGGCACACATTTCAAGGGACCAAAAAAAGAGGTTGAGCTCGTTAAGCAGCCTCTTTTCTTCAGCGGTTTTGATTCCGATCACCGACAAAATACTAAAAAATTAAAAAATCCATGTTCCGGTCAAACTGTGCTCAATACGAAAAAAATGAACCAACAGAAATTGTTCACCAAGAAGACTTCTACTATTTTGTGACTATTTTTTTACGAGACGCGTACTTTTTGTTTTAATCGTGAAAAAATTGGTGAAAAATAAAAAATTTCATTTTCCGGCTAAACTATACGAGATAGGAAAAAATGTGATGCAGCAAAATTAGTCAACTCAAAAAGATCTACACATTTCTTGAAACTATTTTTCAATGAAACGTATAGTTTTTGTTTCAATCGCGAAAAATGAGCTTGAAAATTAAAAAATTCCACTTTCCAGCGAAAATATGCGAAATACAAAAAAATATCAGAATGAAAAATTGTTCATCTCCAAAAAATATACAAATTTGCTTTCAACTATTTATTTGATGAGACGCATAGTTTTCGTTTAATCGTAGAAATATGCCATTGAGAATAAAAACATCAAGTTTATGGAAGAACGACACAAAACACGATCAAATGTTTAACGGAAAAATTCTGCACCCAAAAAGGGCTATTTCCTTTTCTGGGAAATTAATTTAATTCCACGAAAAAGTATCGATCCTTACATAGTGAATAGTAATAGAGTTTCACATAAAGAAGCACATTTTTAATTCAATTCAGCTCTCTCAAATGCAATTGTATGCTACTGATACAAATTCCAAATCTAAGTTATGGGTTTTTTGTTTAGCACGACAGAATACTATTGAAGGAAATTTCTACGAACACGTCGATGCTTTCATACGTAAATCTAAACTGGGTATTTCTGTTGTTGCTGCCAGAAAAGAAAAAGATTTTGTTTTAGCCGTCAAGGATCATATTAATTTTTTTATTTGTCATTTATTTCTTTAAATTTTATTCAAATGAATTTTGCTTACATCGTTGGGTACAGAAATAGTTAGACGGAGATATTTTCATGATTTGCTTATGGTTCTTAGACCAGTGCAATTGGTTAAAGGCTCAAACAAATTATTTTATTAAATTAACGTGAGCGTAATAGGAGAAATACTTAAATCTAGATAGTACATAACTCAGGCAATCTGAGATCATTTCTAGTATAGAGAAAAAGTCTCCTGATCTTGAGGACATACGGTGAGTTTAACAATAGATACCAATTTGAATGATATTGGGTTGAATGCAAAGTTTTTATTCTTAAGTACTTATATGTGACTGGCACCGAAAAAGGGGTCTAGTGGCTAGAAAATAGATTTTGAGGTTCTGATGCTTTTAATATGCTGAAATCTTTTATTTTTATATGCAATTTGTCCGACATTGATCGATCAAACTTTCGCGAAGCTAGACAGTTCTTCAAATTCGGATTCAGCGACCCAAAAAACCCCTATGTCAGCATCTTGTCAAAAAAGTCCGAGTATTAACTATTGTACATTTTTTGAATTTTGCGTCTGCCATTTTGGGTCAGCCATTTTGAAATTTGTAATTTCGACTTCAAATTCAGATTCAGTGACCGAAAGGCCCAGAAGTACAGATTGTTGACTAAAACTTGCGCCGAACAAGCAAAGAACGACGGAAAATTGTTGTCAAATCTTGAACGCTTTTTTCTCGAAAACTTGATTTTAGCCATTAGACCCCTTTCTTCGGAGCTCGTCTCATATGCTGGTTTTTTTCCAAGAAATGATACATGTATGCTGTGCAACGCTTTTAGCATAAGTAATTAACAATTAAAATTTTAATGACTTTATAGATCGATACATACTAGATCGATTTTTCGTCTTCGATTTTTTAAGTGAATCGATTCGAATGGATCCGATTCAAGATCGTTTAAGGGATCGATATTTTTGTAGAATCGAACATCAAGGTAAACTTTGTAACAGTCCCGTAGCGGGACCAAAACCTCTTTTCATATAAATAACGCGCGTTACACCGAGCTGTCTTTGCGGATTGGAACCCATAATTTCTCCTCCCAAAGGAGGCATATCTGGTCTCTCTATAACACAGATGTATTTTCGATGATCATCATCATTCCCAACGCTACTATACCCATCGATGGGATTAAGATATGCATAGTAAATTTTGCCCTTATGGATTATAGTAGCAAACCCATGTGGATAATGACCTGTATCTGAAGTAGTTTCGATAGTTCCTTGAAGAACATTGTTAGGGATAAGATTTCCATTAGCATTAAGTTTTTGTATTTTAATTATGCTTCCTGAAGGCATATCAGAAGGATGGGGCCGTGGAATACTATTATGATTATCACCAATACGTTGTGAACTTTCTCCGCTCGATGCACTGACAACTGTAAAAAAAGATTTATAAAATTGATGTACACTGGAAAAATATAAAAAATAGACACCCGGACATATAATAAACTTGAATTTCTCTTTCCCCTTTTCCTACCCTTTCCCTCATTTTCACGTTTCCCTCTTCTTTAGCCCTTCTTTACTTCTGTTTTCCCTATCCTCACTCCTCGCCGTGCGCCTACCACATTCCTCACCTTTCCTTCTTCTCCTTTTCTTTTTTTTATGGATTGCGATACAGTTGTATCATCGCTAGAATCTGTTTGCCAAAAAAGACAGTCACAATCAATAAAAAAAAAAATTAGTGGAAAGTAGAAATGAAAATATTAAAAATTTTCAAAAAACCAGACCCATAAATATTACAAGAAATTAAATTTTTTATAGCTATCAACAAGAGGGTTCCAAACTTTGAGAAAAAATCATTTTAATTGCTGAAAAACAGGTGTTAATATTAAAAACGGAAAATTTCGAAAAACTCCAACGTGTCGGATGGTCAAACTTGAAAAAATTATTTATTCCTACATTTTTCAACGGAAGCATTTCAAACCTGACAAGTTGAGCCAATATATTTTCAGAAACGGTCCAGTAGTCGGTGACAGCCGTAATTTTGAAAAACTGCAAGATGAAGGCTGTCGAATTGTGACTAAGTCTACAAATTCCAAGCAGATTCATCCCGATTAAAAACATTCGACAACAGTATCCATTATTTAATACTATAAATAATATAGAAGTTTTTTGGACACATAAGTACTTGCCAAGTCAAAGAGGCTTACATTGACAAATGGCGAAATTAAACAATTTTTCAAATTTGACTAGCATCCATCTCGGAATTTTTCAAAATTTCGGCTGAAACTGACTATTGCATAGCTTCTGAAAATGAACTTGCCCATATTTTCAAGTTTGATAGGCTTTCGTTGAAAAAGAGGGAAATTAATAATTTTTTTTATAATTTAAACAGCCGTCATTTCGGATTTTTCCAAAACGTCGAATTTTTAATGTCACCACTTGCCTTGTTTCCATCAAAAAGATTTCTTTCACAATATTTGGGTTCCTTTAGCTTTAATATTGTTTGTTATTAAAACATCAAAGAGAAAGGTGCTGAATGACTTGAAATTCTTTTAAACTCTTTCAAATCCTATTAAATTCTTTTAATTTCCTCGACATCTTCTGCATTTCTCTGAATTCTCTGAATTTAAAGGACTTCTAAATAATACGAAGAATTGAAAGGAATTCAGAGAATTTAGAAAATTTAGGGAATTTAGAGAATTTGGAAATTTGGAGAATTCAGAGAGTTCAGAGAATTCAGATAATTCAATGAATTCTGAGAATTCCGAGAATTCCGAGAGTTCAGAAAATTCAAAGAATTCAGAGAAATCAGAGAGTTCAAGAAATTTCTAGAATTCGAGAAATTTCCAGAATTCCAGAAATTCCTGATATTCAAGAAATTCCCAGAATTCAAGGAATTCTCAGAATTTAAAGAATTCTCAGAATCAGAGAGTTTAGAGAATGCAATGAGTTTGAAGAATTCAAGAAATGTCGAGAATTCAGGGAATGCAGAAGAATTCAGAAGAGCCATTTAGAATATTTCAGGAAATTGAGGGAAATCATGGAATTCAGGAAATTTAGATGAATGGCAGAGAATTCAGGAAATTAAGAGGAATTTAGAAGATTCTAGAAAAGCTGAAAGAATCTAAAAGAGTTTAAGAGAGTTTAAAAACATTCTATGCACTTCAAGAGAGTACAAAGAATTCAAAGAACTCAAAAGAGTTTGAAGAAATTCAACTGGATTAAAAATAATTTTAAATAATGTACTAAACCAGAGAGTATTAATTACTAAGCCTAACTAACTAGGATATTGCGATAATCATCATTTATCACCACCATATGTTGTGAAATTTGAATCTGGCAACGTGGAACTAAATAAAAATATATATTTAAAAAAAACTTGTATGCAAACTTTTAATTATAAATTTTACGTTGTACACTCAGAAGTCAAAATTTAGATCTGGAATGATTTTATGTATACAGAGCATATAAAACAATCTCAAGGTATCATTATCTCATTTTCGACCAAAATGTGAAAAATGAACAATGAAAAAATTAAGAATTAATATTGTTGAAAAATTGTCATCTATTTCCACACATGAGTGAACTAAAACATTGCATTAATCGTCATTTTCTTATTTCCATATGTTACAAGATGCGTATCCGGCAACGTCGCACTAGATGAATATAAATTTATAATTATAAATTTAATATTGTTCTAGGGTTACGGTTTATTCTCCACATCTTAAGAATATGTAATATTTCGTATTAGTAATTATATTATATTATATTATATTATGTTAGGTATACCTACTTGCAAAATTAGGCAAAGCCATGCATGTAAAAAATAGAATGATGATCTTCATTGTTTCTCAATAAAGTGGAGATAACGGCAGGAGAACTCAATACTAATATTTGGAGAATTTCGTGAAGGGCAACTGGTTTTATAGGTTATTTACAACGGAGTGGAGGGGCGAGGATTCTTGATATCAGAAGCTTTTATATCTGTTAGATTTATTACACTAGTTTACAGTCATTTTTTCCACCATATCTCACTATGATTTTCCCATGAATTTTGGCCCACTAATCACGAAAATCAAACGAAAAGCAAAATTTTTTCATTGAAGCGTTTTCTAGATATCAATGTTCAAATTTTTTTTTCAATTTTCAGAGTTGCTCCGACGTTTTTGAGCGTACTCGAGTTTTAATTGACCGAATTCCCTAAACAAGCACTCAAATTGGAGGCAACTGAATCCTCTACAACTTTCTATCTTCAAGTTTTCAGATCGGCCTAGTAGTTCAAATGCTAGCGATTTTGATGACGGGCTAATATTTGCGATTTCTATTCTTTCTAGGACGATATGTGAATTTTCGACCTCCATTTTTGCCAAAAAATACAACTTTTGCAACTTATTAAAATCGCTAGCATCTGAACTACTGGGCCGATCTGAAAACTTTAGAACGGAAAGTTGTACCGGATTCAGGTGCCTTGAATGTGAGTGATCGTTTAGGCAAATCGGTCAATTAGAACTGGAGATATACTCAAAAACGACGGAACTACTCTGAAAATTAAAAAAAAATTGCGAACATTGATGTCTCGAAAAAGCTTCCATAAAAAAATTTGTGTGCGTGATTTTAGTGTTTAGTGGACCAAAATACATTTAAAAAATCATATTAAGATGTGGTGGGCAGAAGGAGTTTACTATTATTCATAGAACATCCAGAAATGTTGTTTTATTTTTCATTTGAACTAGTCGCACACAATTTTTTATTCAACTACCCCGAAATATATATGATTTCGCGGCCCAGTTGAGAGGGGGGGAGGGAGAAATAATAGCTTACCTGTTTGATTGACGCAAATACAGCCCTCAGAGTTCCTTTGAAGTCTTAATGGGAACAGGTTTCAATTTTGAGATTATGACAAGATGCCAGTGTTGAGCAGTGTTCCCAACATAGTCCGCGTTCCAAAACTTTATTGATAGTGAAGTAATGAAATTTCATTAATGTACTAGTGGAAAAACATGTTGATTACTTATACTTATCGTCAACAATCAGGTAATGTATTATTTTTTCCCGCTCGAAACAGGCCTGAAAAATGAGATTTTTCTCGCTGGTGTTGGATAGAAAACGTTTTCGGTTTTAAATGAAGTTCGGGTTCGTTCAACTTTCAATGTATAGTAGAAGAAATTTTTTCATTTTTAACGTTTCCCATTTGAAACTACATCATTTTTAACTTTTTTAAAAAATAGAAATACAGGAAAAAATGTTTCCGAACAGAATTGTTCGTCTCGAAAAGATATAGAAATTTCCTTTAGGATATTTTTTGTGGGACGCATAGTTTTTGTTTCAATCTTCTCCAATTCTAATCTTTTCGTTTTTTCTACGTATTTTTTCTTCGCTTCTTCTGTCCACACTTCTTTCTTAATTAACTCTACCTTATTCTTTATTAGATTCTTTCTCATTCTACTATTATTGCTATACGCTATTATTGGGTGGTGATCTGATTCTACCCTAGTTTCTATTTTCACTTTATTCACATACTCTAAGCCACTCTCTCTAAGCCACTTTCTACCAGCCCTCTACATTAGTAAATACGTTGTATATAACTGTAGACGAGTTGCTTTTTACATACGTGAACTCCCCTTCGTCTCCTTTCTTATTGCGACTGATTATATACCACCTTCTTTCCTCTACCATCTCTAATAGTTGCCTTCCCTCCTTATTCACTATCTGATCTTTAGACTAACTTACCCCTTCCACTCCATTCAAGTACGTATTGCCTTTCCTTTCTATTCTTGCATGAAAATCTCCCCTCATTATTAATATTTCTTCTTCCTCCTCCTTGATAAACTTCCCTATGTCTTTTCTTATCTCTTTCATTTATTTTCCGGTGTATATTATCACTATTCTGTGCCATTTCTTTTTTATTTTAACCCTACTTTCCTGTCTCCTGCTTATCACTCCTTTTAACCCTTCCCCTTCTTCTAAATTCGTTCGTATTCCAGTCCTGATTCCTCCACTTGCTCTACCTTGTTCCTTTTCCATAGACGCCCCTTGTACTACTCATCTAAAGTTATTCGGCAATTTGCTTCTTATATTCTCCCAGTCTATTTCCTCGATCCAAGTTTCTGTAAACCCTACTACATCAGATTTGTCTACAAAATTCCAAAAATCGTTGTCCTTATTCTCAATTCCTGCAAAAATCCATAAAATCAACTCGACCTCTTCCTGTATCACATGTATTTTTTTCCTGTTCCTTTTACTTTTCCTTTCTTCTCGTATTCCTCACCTCGTACTCCTCTCTGAAAAATCTCTGTCGTTCGTCTCTAACATTTCTCAGTCCTCATTCCAAACATAGCATTCCCCCTGAATACATACTTTTTGATATCCTACCTTTTTACCTCCCTTTCTTTGTTACTTCCCTTATTTTCCGTTGAATCTCCCTTTCCTCGAATGTCTGATCATAGTCAATACACACTTCCTGCGTACCCAATCTATATTTGTTTTTTTATCACATCTTGCTTTGCTTCCCATGTTTATGTTTATGTTTTTTCTAGTATGTATATGCTAGTATTCAAATAATCGACCACATCATTACAAAAATTTGTTTAAATAATCGACATGTGCCTGATACAAAAGTGGGTTTCGTAGCCTATTTGTTGATAGTATTTTGATAAATAAATATAATATTCTTTGGCTAAAGTTCAGAAAAATTTGTCAGATTTAATGAAGGTTGCAAATATTATACCACTTACTGACAATAATTTATCAAAGCTATATCAGAAAAAATTAAGATCTAATTTTAAGGTCTGTTAGATATAATCAAACTCTCTAGATCCTGCCACATATTGATACTTGTATTTATTCGTAGAAGAAGATAAAAAGGAGAAAAACGCCTATAATGTATATGGAAAGATAATACATTGCGCGTTTTTTGAAATTTGTAATTTACTCATTAATGAAAACTATACATAAGAGTAAAAAAAAATAAACGAAAAATACCACCTTGATCAAAAAGTTTTAGGACTCGTCACCGTGTGGCGCTCTTGTTCGGCCGATTTCAATT
This sequence comes from Melikaiella ostensackeni, assembly GCA_032362435.1. NCBI lineage: Eukaryota > Metazoa > Arthropoda > Insecta > Hymenoptera > Cynipidae > Melikaiella > Melikaiella ostensackeni. Next base: position 12,212 of record JAUMHM010084640.1, read on the forward strand.
CTTCTTTTT
>JAUMHM010084641.1:0-12219 GCA_032362435.1 Melikaiella ostensackeni
GAAGGAACTTCAGTACGATGCTCGATACTACGTTAACTATTTTGCGCTGATATAAAAGTACGCGACTTATTCAGAGCGTTTCTTCGGTCAGAATGATGTAAAAGACTCGGCTTAGTCAAGGCGGTTTGTACTTCGTAGATCGAGTTGACAGTATGACTGTTGGATACGTAAAGACAACCACCAGGGGTGAATCCGGTGTTTATAGTATATAAGATGCGTTTTCCATGTTAAGGATAGGGACGATGGGTTTATACCAAAAGTCACGTACGTGGGTACTGTCACGTACCGTACAAACGTGGGTACTGTCACGTACCGTGCAAAAGTAGGTACAGTCACGTACTTCACGAGAAACACGAGCGACTTTCAATATTGAGTCTCGAATAACTCCCGCAAGAAACTAATAACTTCTGTTCACGACAAAACTTTTCTGAAATATGATCATCTCTTTCGACGATGTTACAAGGATGATCACGTGCGATCTCAATTGTGATTTAAATGATTTAAGTGGGTGACTAACATGCGAGTTCCCTCGGTCGACACTCTCGGCAGCCGGTCGTAGCATCTCTTGTTCTTACAGGAATATGAATTCTCTATGCTAAACTTAACTATGGCCAACGTATTCAGTCAGACGCTCGTGGTTACAGTATGGCCTGACGATGTACGTGTCGTTTCACTTACGCATTACATGTTGTACATTATCAGATGACTGATATTTGGAACGCATTATTAAAATTATTACATTAGTTTAAACATATGTATGTATAATATACTTTAGATTATTATAATAAAATAATTATATGTAATAATTTAGATTTGACTTTGAAATTGTTATTGTTTAAGGCATTAGATTTATAAGTACATTCACATGATAATAAATACAAGTATGATTATCTTATGTCGGTAAAATCCGTCATTGGATTCTTTCATTTACCAAGCTTCGCTAAGTCATCGGTACTCACCGAGTCTCTTGTCTACCCATGGTAACATACTTTAATTATCTTGTAGTTTCTATTTTATTGGCCGTAATACAATTACCATGGTAAGATTTTTCCCTAGCGAAAAACTAATAATGCGCCTGCTTATACGTGAGCAATTATCACTTGTTTGTCTCAAAGTAGGTTGGGCAGCCTCTTGTTAGGCGGCAAAGGTGTGGCTCAAGTGTGGGCACACACTGCACGACTACAAAGGTCATACTGATCTCTCGTTTCGTTGTTGAAGTTTATAGTTTTCAAAATTGAGACTGTGTGGCTGGACGATTCAGAATGCGGGGGCTTTATTGTCGAAGTCGTAGAACCATCCTGTCAGTCATGATGTAGCTTTGGCGTGTGTCAGCATGAAAGGAGCAGTGTGTGTGAGTGTGTGTGTTTACTCCAATTGTATTTCCTCTTTGTCTCCTTTGTGTGATAATAATTTTTTTTTTAGAATCGTTAAAAGTTTCAGAAATCATGACATTCGTGGTTAAGTTTTTGAAATGTAACCTTAGAGAAAAGGAAATTGATCTGAAAATAATTTACTAGAATGCATGAATGTCATAGCTCTGAATATTTCGATTTTCATTTTAACCATATAACTTCTTATATTCAAGACTGAATTTCAACAGAATGAAACCAAGTTTACGGCTTAGTGCCCTTGGTTGTCAGCATAAACTCAAAGGAACAAGAATTTCTAATGGGATCATTTCATATGACGAAATTTCGCAACATTTGTAAAAATAGTATGAATGTTTTCAAATTGTACAGTAATAAGTTTTTTAGAGACGGCTACGTTACTACAATTTTTGAAAAAGAGGGAGAAAAGGGATGGGACAACCAAACTATCCTCACTTTCCTTGCCGTATTCTTTCTCCGTCCTTTTCTTTACACTATTCAGATTCAATATGTTTCAAGGTCATTTTGACCTTGAAATTAGATAGAGTTTAAACTTTTATCTAAGATTTTCAATTGCTCAGACTTCCACGTAAATAGTTATTAATCAAATTAAATATTCATAGATATAATTTAATTCTTTCTGTTTCTCTTTTAACGCAAATTCCGAATGAACTTGTGCTGAAATTTTCGTTTGTCACAATTCCAAAACCTTAGATAAAAGCAATTAGAAATATAAGAAACTTTAACACAACAGTACATTTACTTTCATTGAATGGTAATTGTTTCAACATGATTCTTCATAGCCTTGTTGACTCACGAGCTTGCACATAACAACGATATGAAAATCATGCTGATAGAAAATTTACATGCTTTCGCAGCGGCACATTCTTCTTAAAGGTTTGTTCTTGTGTTGGTGATTCCTAGAATTGCATGTGTGGGTCCATAATACTTTAGATGCCATGTTATCAGGTGGTGTGGAATGTTATACACCTACCATCGATATTCTTCATTATGGGTGGTTCGCTGTTCCTTATCGCCGATCGGGTTGCATCTCTTGCATTGGCAGCCATCATGAACCTGTGACATCACTGCATACAATCGTGACTCTGCCTATCCTATCCGCCTCTCACTCGCCATCCTGTCGGGTGTTGTTATCTCGTTACGGGCGTTCTAATTACCTTTTGAGAGGAGTCATATTTTTCTTCGTGTTGAATTTGTTCAACTTCACGGCCGTGATGGACTGGTAGCGTCATGCCTGATGTTTCGCGTTTGTTCCACTGGTACGGAGGCGAGCCTTTCAGTGATGGAAGTGCGCATTTTGTCAGCCAAACTCAAGCGAGATAAACTTGATTTTATGTTTTTGCTTTTGTTTGGTAGCTAGATGCACGCCTTTTCTTTATGCTATTAGGATTAGTTATAGTTTAAATACAGGTTACTGGGTTGCGCGCCTGCGGTGTTGGTGTTTCTCGATTGTCGCTGCATTGTCCCTCCAGAGTGGTATGAATGGATAGGTGTTACATTTCACTGTCATCATTATTCTGCTGTGTTTTAGGTCTCATTTTGGAATTTTTACATGTTTCAGTTATTAATTTTCTTGCTTTGCATATTGCCATTAATGATATTAGTAGAAATATTTCAAAAGATGCTTCAATCATAATGTGTTTCTTCTTCTTGTTATAGTGTTGTTGTTCGAAATTTAGGAGATGGTTTTCAATTTCTTTTAATGATTTTCCATTTTAAAATTTTTTCCAGTTTGTGGCTGGTTGATGTTACATATATTTCCTCTCCAAAGTTTATCGAAATGATCATGTTTCCTAAGCACCGTATATATTTTATAACGGCCACTAGAAATTACTAAATTTCCACCTAACTTAGGCTGTTTTTCTTTGATTTTGTCACGCAAAAAATATATTTATTCACGCCAATCGACGCTAACGCCATCCCTTGGTATTTAAAAAAAATGATAGTGACCGTGACAGTGAAGGTGAACTCACTTCTCCAGAGCTTGTAAAAATTTCCGAAGGAACCACTGAAAACCTGCTTCCAAAAAATCCAAAATCAAGTACATGACAGCATATAACCGAGTCATGGAGTGGAGAACAGAAAATAAGGTTAAATCCCTCTCAGAAAACATTTTGCTCGCATATCTTACGACATTATCAGAAACTTTGAGACCCCCAACCTTGTGGGCGACGTACTCAATGCTGAGGAGCACAATCAGTATGAATAATAATGTTAATATATATGCTTATGATAAGTTGATTGCATTTTTGAAACGCCAGTCAGCCGGATTTTAGTCGAAAAATCTCAAGTTCTAACGGGTGAACAAAGCCAGCAGTTCTTGAATGAAGCTCCGGACAATAAATTTCTAGCTATGAAGGTAAATATTAACAATCAAAAAATAAAAATATACACATATACAATTCTATACACACACGCTCATGCACACTCACACATATGTAAAATTAAATAAATATATTTACGAAATTTCACATATTTATATATGCATTGAATTACTTTCAGGTCGCCTTGATTTTTGGTGTTCAGGGTGCATGCAGAAGAGAGGAGTTATGTAACCTCACAACTAACAATGTCGAGAACAAAGCTTTTGATTGAAATTTCCAACACCAAGACTAATAAACCTAGATCATTTGTGATAGTCGATGACTTTTATGATATCTGCAAAAGATACATCGCTTTGCGACCAGCAACCACCACAACCTCGAGATTTTTCTTGAACTATCGAGATGGAAAATGTTTGAATCAAGTAATAGGAATTAATAAATTGAGAAATATGCCAAAAACGATTGCTTCCTACCTAAAACCGCCAAATCCAGAAAGTTATACTGGACACAGTTTCCGATGCAATTCGGCCACCTTGCTGGCTGACTCTGGAGGGAATATTACCACTTTGAAACGACATGGAGGGTGGAAGTCAAGTACCGTGGCTGAAGGCTACATTGAGGACTCCTTCATGAACAAAAACAAATCGGTCAACAAATTGCCAATTCGATACTTAATACTCCCAGCACATCTAATTTCCCAGCACCAAGGACACATTCAAAAACCATCGAGAAAGTATCACCAGAAAAATTCAACATAAAGCACAAAGAAGGTGTACAAATTAATAACCTAATATCTACCACACTTCCGAAAATAATCGCCTTTAATTTCAATAATTGTCCAAACCTCACAATACTTTTTCCAGAAAAGAAAGAAAACTGATGCGTTTTTTAATGATTCAACACGTTTAAAATCAGTATGTTTGGTGCATTAGAACGAAATAAAATCTTCCTGAATAAAAAAAATGTTTATGGAGTTTTTGTGTTATTGATTAAATTATTATTTTTATAATTCTTTGTGAGTCGTTTCTTGTGTGCGGGGGGCTACGCCCCTCGAACTCCCAACCCCGCCCCACCAAGCCTTGTTGCGCATTAAAAAAAAAAGTATGACCAACTCGTGCGTGGCCACCGACTGCCCGCAATCGTTGAGAGTAATTTATAGTCTGATGGACTTTCTCTTTGCGGTGCAATTGTTACCCTTTTTTGTTTTTTCAATTCAGGCGACACTGATATCCCTTTATAATCGGTTATATTTTCGTGGGCATTTATTGATTCTTTATCAATAAATGGTATAGGTTTCGTGCGGTTAGAACGGGTGACCATATGGTTATGCCAAAATGAAATTTTAACCTTTTCTTATCGGAGATATTCTCGTCCTAGAATTCCATCTGTATTCATAGAAAAATCTGGCGATACAACATAAAAAGTTATCATGGATTTCTCTATGGGTAGTCTTATGGTGCCCATAGTAGAAATTTGAACTTGTGATAATTCCACGATATCGACAGATTCATTCTCTGACACTAGTAAGTCTTCGTGTAAAGAATCTAATTTGATTAAATTTATGTCAGCTCCAGTGTCTACTAAAAATGAAACTCTTGATTTATTGAAATTAGGGGATGAAAATTCTACCGCTGGAGATTCTCGATTGAATCTTGTGTGGAAGACTTTTCTGACTTCATGAGGATTCTTACGCTCGTCGGACGCTTTTCCTTTGCCTCGCCCGTCGCAGCGTCCGTGCGGCGAGCGGAGCTGTAGTTTAAAATCTCATTGTTCGTTGGGCTAGGAGATTGTGAACGAGGTGGAGTGTTTACACCTCCACGCGGAGTATAGAGATTAGGATATCCAGTGGTTTGTCGAGGAGCAGTTGGGAAATAAGGATAAGGGTTGAATATGTACAAATATTTGTATGGAGGAATATAATTATGCGGGAAATGAGAAAATTCAGCGCAATGAGGATTTCTTGATTCTCGATAATCGTTTGTGGAATATGGAGGGTTCAAATGATGTCATGTTTCGTACTCGAGCGCGACTTTTGATGCTGCGTCTAAACTTTGGGGGTTGCGTGCTGCTTCCAGACCCGAAATACTGTCCGGTAAACCTCGTTTGAAGGCTTCTAGGACACAGTCATTAAGAGGGGGTAGCAATTGCTCCAGGTTCGCGTATTTGTCCTCAAGGGCCGCTTGAGCTCCTGATTTTAGGAGGATGACGCGATCAAAAAACTCACTGACAGTTTCTTCGCGATTCATTCTTATGGTTGAAATTACGTGTAAATACCATGAATACGTTTTACGGGGTGCAAATCGCTGTTTTAAGTGTTTGATTAAATCATTAAGGGTTGTAAGAGTTTTTCCATGAATACTATCTCGGGCCGCCCCTTTTAATCGGGTCAATACCGCTTTGAGATACTGCGGTTCGCAGTTAGTCGGCACCGAGGATTCTCGGTTTATAATATCTTGTATGAAATCTCTGAAGAGCATTTTTTGCCATCATAACTGGGGATGTTTACCACCGCTTGTTGTACGGAAAAACACTCAGCCATGGAATTCATCATGGCTTCACTGAGTGTGCGATTGATATCGCCGGCAAATTAAGTTTGATTTGGATCATTAGGAATTTTTGCGATATGCTTGCTTAGAATTCAGGGTAAAATCTTTTATTTATTGAAAATGTTCAAAAATGAGTCATTATAATTGGGGATTTCAAACGGATTTATGTATATTCGGATACTTGGTTGCAAGTATTTTAGAGGAAATAATGAGATGAAACTATTTTCATGAATCTGAATTGAATTTTGGAACTATTTGATATGATAAAAAGGCTCTGTTACCGAATATCAGGCCTTCAAAGGATGAAAATTATGCCGAATAGCACAATAATTGTGATAAAATGAATATGGGGTTGAAATGAGAATGATACTTCTCAAAGCTATTAATTTCAGCTGTGAACTGAAAATAACAAAAAGAGTGACAAAAGTAAAGCCTTTCGTTTGGAAGTTGAAAGAAGGGTCGATAATTTTGAACCCCCAATAATCCAAAGAATCTTCAACAGAGAAAAATTTTTTTGTGAAACTATATCATTCAACGGATTCAAGGATACAAAAGAATGACAAGAATAAAAAGATGAAAACTCCGTAGCGAGTCTTCAGAATTAAATTTCAATCATAAAATGGGTATTATTTTGGAAAATCAAAAAAGGTAATTTTTGGAATGATAAAATAATTTAAATTTTAGATGAAGGGTTGAAATTTCAAATTTAGCAAATTTTTAACCCCTTAGTTACACTTTCAAATGTGATATGTCTCTGTTTCTGTTTCTATTTTGAATTTCAAATATTAAAATTTGGAAAAATAGAATTTTGGCACGGATACAATTTTGAAAATGTGAAATAGTTTAAGCGTCACGGAATTTCGCGTAGTTCGTTACGTAGAATCATAAATTGAGTTGTTGTTGTTTTAGACCCTTCAGTTGCACAATCTTGCTACAAAGAGTACATGCAAGGCAAATTCGAGGTAAATCGTAGATTTACTAACGATGGCAGGGCTTGCGAGCACGCGAAGTATACCAACGCCTAACAAGCACTTCGAACTTTGCCTTTCCCCGAAGGTGACCGTGCAACGAAACTAAAAAGGACTTATACTCTCGAGTGCTTTTACAAAATTTCTATCTCAATACTACACAGAGTTTAAATTTGGAATTTTTATAAAAGAAAACACTGAATTTAAACGAAAAGTGACAATCCCACCGCTGCCACCAAATCAGCTGTCAAAAGGCAATGGTACTTTGGAAAATTGAGAAGGAGAGGAACCAGGGTTGCTGATTACGTCAGGTTGGTAACGCCTGACAAATTATTTGTTTGTGAGGTACAATTATATTTACCAGTGTTTTTTTAGGCGTTATTTACAGAGGAAATATTTATTTGAGGTTTGGGGGTCGCCGTTTTTAGAAGAAGCCATCTATGTCCTGAATAAGTGTTTAAATTTTCATCCTGATATTCCTAATACTAAACGTAATAAAATGCACAAATAATCATAAAATAAGTGCGGTCAAGAATGAAAATTTAATAATCAGAAATATAAAGAAAAAGCTACCTCATGTGGAAACTTCTTTTGATATACATGTAGTCAAATGACTTTTCAAATGAATCTCACAGTGACATGCATGCCTCCTTCTATTGTTTAGTCAGTAGTACACATTTCAATTAGAAACTTTTTCCGAAATAAGTCCTATTACGTGATCGTTTTGAAGTATTTTTCTTACACTTAATATGTTACCTATATCTGAAGTCATGAAAGTAGCTCTTATGCTTACGTGAAATATTTTGTAATTACTTACACATGTATAATTTCATTCATTTTACGTTTTTGCTTTATGGAATATCAATAGGTTATACCTCACGCGAATTGTACAGAGGTAATACTTTTTTATTTTCTGAATTTCCCTGGAGCGGTGCAGGTAGGCCGAATAACGAGTGTAGAAACAGATGCATAAATGCAATACAAATTTTCGAGGTTTCAAAGTAGAAAGCTAACTTTTACATCCTCAACCTTTTATCACTAAAAGGTCAAACATTTTACCGACAGAATACTACCGATTTTTGGTCATGAGTTTACACTCTTATTTTTCAAAGGGTAGTAGACTGTATTCCCTATTTTATTATAGATGTCGCTGCAGTCATTCATATTCCCAGCGAAAACTACCTTTTCGCCTTATGGGAGAAACAGACACAAGCAATCAATCGATAAATGAACCAAATTCCAAGTCTAACACAGTCCCCATCGATTCAGTGGTACTACCTGTAGATCTAACAGTGATAAGGGTAATCATGCCCATAGGAGTACATTTCATTTGATACCGAATTCTAATACCAATTTTCTATTCCAAATTCCTTAACGATTTACTCGTTCCGAAAGGAAAAGCAAGCAAAAAAAAATCTAAAAATCATTTCCCACTAAAATTTCCATTAAAATTTCCATCCTGCTTAGTCCCCAAGAAAAAAAGAGAAGAGGAGATCAATAATAAAAGTTGACTCGCAGGGAAAAGGGTTTTCCCAACGTAAAAGAAAACTCAGAGACCACATGTGTCTGAGTAGTAAGGGAAAAATCCCATATATTTGAAATCGAAAGAAAATTTTTAGGTTTCCATAAGCACAGGCATGAAAATTTAGAAGAAAATTAAATTTCACAAAAATTATCTCCGAATCCTAGTTGAAAATAACCTAAAATCATAATATTCATTTCCAAGTTTATTCATTAACTGATCAAAATCTGAACATTAGCACCGAAATTCAAAATCAATACCGAAGTTCACTACACGTCGAATCCGTGACATCACAACCGAGAGAGAAGTACAAAAATTATCGGTCAAGGCCACGGAAAAATACCCCAAAATCTTACCATTATACTTGAGTCGTGGTCGGTTCCCAGAATTTTATTATCTACACAAGAGAAAATCACCGACCACGAGGCCTGACGCGAAAACGGTACTCTTGAAATTCCGCGAAGATCCTCTACATGGAATTTACGGTATTTACGACGAACGAAGTCTGAGAATCAGGGAGACTGGCTTCCTGTTTCTTGAAATTCGTTAAAACCCGGGCACTAAATTGTTAAGCGGCACTCAAGAGGCTTGTCCGATTGTTTTGGCGTCATCACTTGATTCTCTAATCTACCACAACCGCCAAAACCATCCGCCCGAATACGAACGTTTTAACATACCTTACATAACTTGACAATAGGAATCTCGTCCATGACAAAAATATTTCCGATTAAAAATTTCCAATTCTATTCAATTCACATTCGTTCACAATTTTTTCTAACAAAGTTATCGACAATCAGAGAACGAGGTTTGCCCGTGTACATTCGGAGCTCCCTCCTGTTCCGCAGAACATGACGTCTATCATGGACGATCCATGGGACAGACAGAGACCAAGTTACTCGGGCCTCATTCTCGCGCAACGTGATTGATGCTAATTCATGCCTTGACCAAGATGGCAGTAAGCGTGTCTATGAAACAGAGAAGGACAGGTCGTTTGCGAAGTCAACACCTCTCTTCCTGTCTTGTGGTAGGAGACGACACGCTGGCTCATCATGTCAGCCAGTCCTTCTTGGTCGACCTTACATCTCTGACGAAGACCACAACAACGAACGAATTTAACGACGTCCTGAAAAATCCCCGGCCAGTAGTACCTAAGGACCATTTTCTGGTATGTCTTTTCACTTCCCAAATGTCCAGACTGTGGTTCTACATATGATTCCCGGATTGCCTCTGTTCGACGTTCTTTAGGTAGTACCAGTTTCCGTGCTTCTAAATCGGGCATCACGGTGTCGACGAGCGGTTTCAGCCAGTGTCGATATAGCATTCCGTTTTCCATTTTTTAATCGGGAAAGATCTTTGGTTTATCCTGAACCGCCTGTAACCGTCGGATATACCACGAATCCTCAGTCTCACCTATGCTAGCCGACAGAATTTCGTCGTCCTCTGACATTCGCGACATTGCATCTGGGACATGGTGTAACGCACCTGTCCTATGAATTATGTCGAACTCATAGCCCTGGAGGTCCAGACCACATCTAGTTCCGTTACCGTGAAATTTCTTCCTGCCGACGATAAAGTCCTGCTTGCGTAAGCAATAACCCGTTCTTCTCCATCTTGCTTTTGTGTCCGAACTACTCCTGAACCTGAGGCACTTGCGTCGGTCTGGAGATTAAATGGGTTCGTCTCTACGTCCTTGAATGAGGGGTACGTGAGTATAGGTGCACTGGTTGAGGCTTTTTGAGAGAGTCAAACGATTCTTGTTATTTTTCCCCCCAATGCTATTTAACGCCCTTTTCAAATAATCTCGTCAGTGGCTCAGCGACGGTTGTAAATTTCGGTATGAATCGCCGATACCATAAAGCCATCCCGAAAAATCTACGTAATTGCTTCACAGTTTTCGGAGCCGGATACGAGAGTACTGGTTCCACTTTGTCTAGATCTACTTTAAGGCCCTCTTTGTTAACCACAAATCCCAGATATTCCACTTCCTAACAATAGAATTCGCTCTTATCGAGATTTATCGTTTACCCTGCTTCAGCCACCCTAATGAGAATCTTTTCTAGCCACGACAAGTGTTCGTCAAAGGTCTCGATAATATCATCGAGGTAACCGAAGATATTTGTTCGCAAGTCGCGGATTATTATTCAATCTATCGACCTCTGGAAGGTCGCCGGGGCACCAGTCAAACGGAAAGGCATTCTCTTAAACTCGAAAAGTGCTCTACCCGGTATGTAAAAGCCGTGTACTTCTGGCTAGCCTTCTCGAGAGGAATCTGGTTAAAGGCTGCGCTCAAGTCAATTTTGGAGATATACCTTGCCGCTTTTAACTGCTTCGAAATATTGGTCATATACGGCAAGGAAGATGCATCCTTTTTCGAGATTGCATTAATTTTACAAACATCCAAGCAGAGTCTATACTTTCCCTCGGGCTTACGAGCCATAATTATTGGTGCGGACCATTCGCTGTACGATTCTGTAATAATTCCTTCAGGAAGTAACCTACCAACTTCCTCGTGCATCGCTTCCTGCACTCACAGAGAAACTATCCTATAGCGTTCTTTTATCGGAGGGTGATCCTGAATATTAAAAGTGTGCTTAATGAGATGAGTCTCCCCTAAAGGGCCCTTGGGTTTCGGAGGAGGTTTAATTCTCAGAAACTCATTCAAAACGTCCTCCTCCCTCTCAACCAAGTCAACTATTCCACTACACCTCTCTTCCTCAGCCAACCATTGCTTTAGAGGGTGATGTTTACCGTTAGAGTCGGGCATAAAAACCATCCTAGACTTCGAAGCGAATATCGTGTCGAAATTTCCCTGACCATCTCAACCCAATATCAATTCAGTGTCTAGATTAGTGGCTACCCTAACTTCACATGTTCGCGTGATACCTTCAATAGTTATAGGTGAACTTACTTTCCCGATAATAGCCTCCATTAAACCATTGGCTACTACCATACGCGACTTCGTGGTACTATATAACATTCTCCAGAAGCCTTCGCAATCATTTCCCAGGTCGATTTCCTAATTAATATTCGAGCTGACTCGTTATCGATCAACTTGTCTACCAGAACAGAGACGAATATAGCGGTCACATGAATCCTGTTGGCGATTTCATTCGATTCTACTATCCCGCTTATCGAATCCGCCTCCGTTATTTCCTCTTGGATTACCTTAATTTTCTCAAGGTCCGTAGTAACCAAGTTAGGAGGGCTCTGCTTAAAATCCATCAAGACACATGCAGAACTAGAAGGCAAAATGTCGGGATCTTGAGATCTGTGTACTTGAGCTTCTACTATTAATTCCTCTGCCAAAAACTCGCTAGCTACACTAATTTTATCGAAATCGCCATGTTCTGGTTGATTCTCGTAATCTAAGTTTACTGGTGTAAAAAGTCCTTCAGGTTATGAAAGGTCAATCGAAATTGGTTTTGAATCATACTCATTTCGGGGACTAGAGTTTATTGTATTTTCTGTGTG